>KN883521.1:0-12364 GCA_000934455.1 Apostichopus parvimensis | reverse complement strand
TCATTACTTTAATCGTAAGTTACGGTTTGAGGGGCTCATGTAAGATTCGCTAAAGGAGTTTACCCTTGAAAGTTGAAATAAAAATAAATACCTGTATCTATAGTGTAATAGCTGCAAGATATTACGTAACAGTCGTGACGTTGATTTACGTCATTGAAAAAGAGTCGTCGTATCTATTTTTAGATACTGAAGTGAACTCTGTCTTTGATTAGCTTAGCTTGTACTTACGTTACACGTCAGCTTAGCTGTATTGTAAAATATTAAAATCACCTTCCACTTTATCCGATTCAGTATTCGCAGCAAAACAACCAACAAACATATTACTAATTTAGAAGCAAATCCTTATCTACGGAAAACTTATTGCACCAGCAACCAACTTTCGCGAAACAGGTAGGCTAAGCTATGTTATGCATAGGCCTAACGTTAATAACGTTGGGAACTTATGTTATATGGTATGTGTAGCCAATGTTAGGCAGGTCGATGTAATATAAATAATGTCGATGTTGTACCACAGTCTGTAATGTTCCAAATTTTGAGTCCGATCCCTTAGACCGTAATATTCATGTTCTCTTTGCCAAGATAATCTATGGTGTAGGCAAAACGAAGAAGACAATAACATAACTCATTTGCTTATTCACCTGAAGAAAGATGGTTATTGGAATCCCATGTTGAAAGGAAAAAAAAATGCAAATTTTTAGGTAAAATTGTTTACCTCTTCACTCTAATAACTCCACTATTTAAAGGCTGTGATAGGCTAGCATAGCCTACTTGAAAAATGTGATATAGCCTCTACGCAAGAACAAAACTAGCAGTAGTAATCAGTATGGTGGTAAATTTGCCTGTGTTTTGTATATGTACTGGAACTGATTGACACGATAATAAATTGCTGTATTTGTAAGTCATATTGTAACCCCACTTTCTCAGTTGCAATTTTAGTCTACAAATCTTCCATCGAAACGGTCAAAATAACCAGGAAAACATCAAGTTTATATTGTGACACAATTTCTTGAATTATTCCATCCATTTAGTAGAATTAGTCCAAGGCCCTAATTCAAAGCACATGCAGAGTTACTGTAGGGCCATTTTGCCTTGTTTGCTTCAAGCGGTTAGACTCCATACCTTAACAATTATTATTCTACTGTAGTTCCATCGATGAAATCACATTTTTGAGGGATCAAACTAAACCACTGAGCAAATTGAAATCATCATCAAGTGCTGCTATCTTCTAAAATAACATTAATGCCCTTTGTCCTTACTAAAAATATTGCCAATTTATGGTATATCATACTAGTACTACCCTAGTATTAGGAGTGTTGATTCACATCATAGGCTAGTACATTTCAAAATTGTAACCGAGATGTGGTTGATCAACTTGATCCAAATCTACCACAATATGCTAGGTGTTGTGTCTGATGTGAAGGACTCTAGTGTTCAAATTCTAATGCAGCATTTGTGAATGCAGATTGGGTACCAAGTGTTAAATATGAGTACTCTGCTCCCTGATTGGTTAGCTAGGTTTATTGCTGGACCATCAATGATGAATAATAGCCTAATGCTTTGATATACATGAATTTTGCTATCATCTGTGCAATGATACCTAAATAGTATTTGCAAGCTAGTTCCATGTTAGTATGAGTAAAAGCATGTATGCAGTTGGAAATAAAAAAGGATTTTTTTCAATGAACTACTGTACCAGTTACTTGGAAAGAAATACATAATATGATACTGATGATGGTTTCTGAAACTTTTTATCAAATTACAACATTTGGCATGTTACAGAGGGTGGACACTATGAAAGCTGCTGATTGTCCCATACCATCAACAATAAATAAAATGTCAAAATGAAAACTGCTCAACTGTGTTTATTAATTGTCAAATAATTTTGTGCCTTAATCATGGATCTTGAAAACACCTCTTTTCAGAAATCACTCATCTGTCATCAGTTTACTGTACGAGAACCACTCAACAAAAAAAAACAACTTACATGTACTGATCTTGTAAAGAAATCAAGCACTCCTGCTCTAAGAAGTGTTGGTACAACCATGGAGATGAAATCCAAGTGGCCTGAAATAATTGTGCTGACAGTGTTAGCAATATCTGTGCAACTGTCAGTAGGATTTGGCTTTGGTAAGCACAAATATGGGTCACTTTCCAAGAATTATACAAGCCTGTGCAATTTTAACAACTTATTGTTATTGGTTTAAATGTTTAATTTTTTTCAGTTTGGAATCATCCCTTTCCATCAGTGAATTGAAAGATTTTGTGATGTCATACAAGCCTAACTATTGTTGTCTGTTAGTTACGGTAACCTGTAAGCACTTTTGGCCTGAATCAATTTATTCCATCTGTAAGGTGGTAAGACTGACTGTATGTATTTGGTGACTGTATTGTTAACTTGTCATACACCATAAGCCATGCTTTATAGATGCTCATCTAAGTAAACATAATGCAATACATTTAATCTGTGGTTGTTACACTTTTTAGTATTGAATTTGTGGTTGTTACCCCTATAAAATCAACCTCATTATAGTGAACAAAAATCTAAAACACCTTGTTTTCAGCCAAGAAAGAAGAAGAAGAACTAATATTGCTGATTATGTGAGCTCTTACTGGGCTAAGTACTAAAAATTATATAATAGTAATAAAAGTCAATTGTAAAACTTAGTTTAAAAGCATGTTAATGCCATCAGGCTCTGTTTACATCTTAAAATATCTGCCAAACGTCAGCTATGGTATAATTTCAAACAGTGTTACTCAAGAGCCTTGGATACCTTTTGAAATATACTGTAGCCCTATGGCTACACTGTCTATAACACTGTGATAGTTTCCGAGTGGAAACAGTGATTATAATCATTGAATGGTATCAGAGCTGTCATTACATCTTATTGAAGCTGGAGTAGCAATTAATCTATTCACACCAACTGATAATCCCTAATAATGAATATGCATTCCTTTGATAATCTGACATAAAAGCATTTTTGCTCTTTTCAAGGTAAATCAGATAAAGTTCTCCTCGAAGATGTAAAGACTCTCACTCTTTATAATGGTAGAATGACAACAGGGAAAAGATCTAGTCCTGTACCACAGGTAAATGAAAATACTTTTAATCACTGAGTATCTTTTACATGACAGTACAATATAGTTAAGCATTTGCTTCCTTAGTTTGTATCTACCATATAACCTTCTTTATGGAAATCTTCGTGAAATATATAATTTCACAGGGCTACAAAGCTTTTTAAATTTGGTCAGGTTCAATCAGTGGCTGTACATTTAGATTGTGATTGATTTTGGTATTGCTGATGCCCAATCTCCCTTCTTCTATTGTTATCATGCTTATCTCTTCAGTTCACATAAATGTGGGATTCTTTTCGATTGAAGTCTCATCCCTCCCATTAAATTCCTTTCTTAAAATCTTTCAACAGAAGCTTCTATGGGTATCCATTTAACTCATCTTTGAGAAGTTGTTCTATTCCCTGCCTTGTAATTGAAATAATCTGCCAAATACAACAAGAAATGTCTGTGTTTCCTGCCTGGCATTGTGGGAAACAGAGAAGTGTTTCTGACAGATTGCCAGAACCTAACAGCTTGTGGCATATGATAACAGCAAACACTTGTTTATTGTTAAGTTTGACAAGAAGCACTCGCTGTGCTACTGTACTTCATACAGTAGTAATATCCCCTTGTCACCTAAATTGGTTCTATTGTGACTCACAAGATACAGTAAATTCTAGATTCTTACAGTACCTTATTATTTCACAAGAGGATATAAATTAGGGATATATTCGAACAAAAGAATATATTTCCTTGGCATATTTGTATCCTTCACAAACAAACTTTCATCTGAATATATGAGAGTGCCACAGAAGTTGATGTGAAAGTTGGTGAGATGCAAATGAAAATCATGGATATTAATATTTTATTCTATTCAGATGAAGTGCGTCGGTGGATCTGCAGGTTGTAATGCCTTTAGTCCTCAGGTTGTCCAGTGTTCCAACAAAGGATCAGATGGTTATGATGTTCAGGTAAGGATACAAATATTAATCCTGTCCAGGAACTTTAGTACTCCTTGTGAAAATACCAAATACTGACCTCCAAAGTGTTTTGATTGGAATGAAGGTCATATTTTCATTTGTAACAAAATTAAAACTGCATACCTATTAATGAACATATGACCTCCATTCCCCACAAAAACTGCATATGCACTAATGAAAGTACTCATGGTAGATAATTTTTAAGATACATGTTGATCAATGTTGTTCATCGTAATAGAGTAGCATGTAAATTTGCACTCTACTTAGTGGATGGTTTGTTGCTGTCAAGACTTTTCTTTTGTTATAACTGTAGACAACCTTCTAAACATTTTATACTGAGGTCTGAATAATGACAAATACACATGTTTATCAGTCATTGTTAATGCTTAGGGAAGGCTTGCAAAATTAATGATCATTGCCAGCCCAGCTACTGTAGCAGCACAACTCAAAAGCTATTTGTCTTGTACAGTGTGGCATCATGCAGCTACAGTACAGTATATCCCCAAATTCTTGTGTTGTATGCCATATTTGTATATGAACATAAGTCAGTATTCGTAACTAACTTCCGAGGCTTCCCATATGAATATCAGGTCGAATTGCACCATTATTAGGAAAGAACTGTCTTGAGAAATTATCCAGAATTTTGTAAAACATGTGTTTTCTTTCAAAACTGTAGATGTCCATGTATTCCTTTCATAGTTATTTGATTCTTTTTAATTGTTAAATTGAATACATCCTGGTTTGGAATTCAGATAAAGCACTCAACCATGCTTCTACATTTTAAGCTGTACTTCTTAAATATTTCTTTCAGTACACAGTGTATTTATGTACTCTTGTAATGTTTAACAGTGGGAGTGCAAGACAGACATGGACAATGCTTATCGGTTTGGCATGATTGAGGTCATCTGTGAAGGATATGATTACCCAGATGACAAATATATACTAAAAGGTTCATGTGGGGTAAGTTTAACACCTTTTTAATCTTTTGTGGGTATTTCAGTTTTCTTTGTTTACCATTTTATGTATGGGTATGTGAGATATTAAAGAGTTCTTTCACATTGAAAGAAAAGTTAGGATGTTTTTCACAATTCAAGACGTCCTGGACCAAGGAAATTATTTGAAATCTGCTTTCTGCATAAACTACAAGGGTAACATTGGTTTGTTTATACCAGAAGTCATGGCTATTCAATGGGTTGACCAGCTGTTTCATTACCTTGAGTACCCGCCAGTTGCCATTGAGATCTTTCTTCATTGTTATATTGTTCATGTATAAGCTTAAGAGAGTGGCACCATATATATGTTCTGATTTAATGTCTTAAAAAATATCTTCATTTTACAAGCATTTAACATAAGTTGCCCATGGCGTTCGTTTATCTGTTTTACAGCGGCTTAACAAATATATAATTACGCTCATTTATTGCCTAAAGTAAGGTGAATATTAACTATATTATCAAGCTTTTCACCCTTTGGTGCTTATGTCGGTTAAAACCATACATAACACAAGTGGACTGCAAAGAACCAAAGACCAACACATTAAAAGAAAACCAATCTTGATTTTGTGTCAAGTCTGAACAAAAATTATATTTAAGAGTACTGAAAAGGAATTTTTTATATAATTTAATTATTCATCAATTGAATTTTAGCTAGAATATACACTAGATTACACTAAAGAAGGAATGAACCAAGGAAAACAACAACATAATTACTATGGCGACAGTAGTGGGAATTACTACCAAGACAACCATCATGATTACAACAGTGGCTATGCGTAAGTATTATTATTTTGTCTCATAGATTTAATCAAGAGAATAATATCCCTAACTTAATGTTCTTTTGCAATGTGTTTTAAAGAAGCTGATTTCAACTGATGTGTGTAGTATGGATATCAAGATATACACAAAAAGGAAGGTGAAGATAGGTGGTGGTAATTGCCTCTTCAGGGAGCTAAAGTTCATTGACGCTGACCTAAAACACTGTATATCTCAGCTACAAGAGATGGTTGATCTTGATGTCAAAATGCACAGAATTATACTAGACAATTCCTGACATACGAATAATGGAAAATAGCATAACATTATTCAAAAAGTTCAAAACCTTTTCACAAATATTATCAAAGAAGTAATAAAAGAGGCAAACAAAGAAGCAAACAATATTGCAAAGACAGTAGAAAACGATCGAGTAGAATTTTGCATAAAATATGGCAGCTCCATATATAATTAATTTATAAGTTTAATTAATTAATAATGACATTAAGTGCAATCACACTGAATAAGCATTGCTGAAAGTTGTGTGGTCAACATTCTTGTTGGTTTTATGAAACCAGAAACATTAAATACAAATTGTTATGGTGACATCAGTGGGGAAATATAATATCTATTTTCAGCAGTACTGTCATAGTATTTGCATATTTTTCATTGTCATTATTGCATGATTCATGACTGTAATGGTTTCTTTCTTTAGTTTTCTTAAACATATGATAAATGTCTTTACAAAAAAGTATCTTAATGAACTACATTATGTTCCTTTACATTGTTTACAGGAGTAAAAGAAAATCTTCTTTCAGTGACTGGATAATGCTTGCCATCTGTGGTCTGATCATCTACGGCATATACAAATCATGTGTGAGCAGTGGACACACTGGATATCCTTTACCTAACACTCTGATAAGAATTGGTCAATGTTTTGAGATTTTTAGATCTCTTACAAAGTTGGTATGCAGGTTCATGTAATGTCATCTTAATTTGGTAAACCTTTATTAGTAATATGTTGTTAATCTTTAAATATTTGCATGTATTTTTTGTAAAGAAAATAGTGCCCTTTACCTCTTTCAGCTAAGGAGCAATGGATTAGACATATATGTGCATGAGAAGTAAAAAATGGCTATGACTTAATAAATATAGTCGAATTGAATTGCTCCTAAAGGTTGTGGTAAGAAGTGCCTTAGTGTAAACTTATCTATATAGAGAGTAGTTTACTATTCTGACATTCATCGCCAATAAGCTATCCATTATGTTGGATATTTTGTCCACTTGTGTAAAGATAACAATTATGGTAGGGATTTGACCTAGCAAAATTTCAAATTGTAGGTAGATTTAGAGACATTAGATATCTAGTCAACAGAAGTAGGCATTATAGTCACTGTGAAAGACTGTTTCTAGTATAAACCTCCCAAGCCAGCTGATGTTTATTTTCTTTAACTACAAAATTACAACTCATCCTGATGATGACACTAACAGGAGAGGTGGCACTCACTGGGGAGGTGGCTCAGGGGGAGGTGGAAACCCACCACCCCCAGGATTCAGACCAGAGTACAATCCAGACAGTTGCTCGGGTACAGCTAGTGGATCCACACAGGCAAGAGCAGCTGGAGGACAAGGGCTAGGAGGGGGAAACTTCTGGACAGGAGCAGCTGCAGGGGGTCTCATGGGGTATCTATTTGGAAACAGATTGTAAGTACCCAGAATCCCTTGAGATTCATTTGAAGTTGGTCGCTGATACCCCAAAAGATTTGTGGAGAAAATAAACTGAAATTTGATCAGTTTGAAAAAGTTGATTTAATGTTAACCCTCTGATTTACTGAAGCCCATCTTCCAACCTAGCAAGGTTCTGCTTCTTCTAGATGGACATCCCATGTTCATTTGTCAGCATACAGTAATTTAGGCCACAGCTTTGCAACCAACTTTCTTCCCCAGCTCTCTCCACATAAAGCAATGTGTCAGTTTTACTTGATTTCTTCAAAGTTCATATTCATTATCAGTGTAAAATGTAGTTCTCAAGATTTCTTCTCACAGATGTGTCTGTTCCAGCATTAGTCCATCAAAAAAATCCAAAATGAAATAAAACATTAAGCTGTGTAGCCACCTGACAACAGGAGTAAGTTATCAGCCATTCAGCTTGTAGATAAACCTGTGGCTTGCTCAAGTACTCAAATAATAAGCATTCTATTGCATTCTTTTGAATACAGCTTTTTAAAATGAACCATAGAGAATCTTGACAAACCATAACCATTGTAGTGAGGGGTCAGTAGTTTACATTCAGAAAAGGTTAATTTTGTTGAACGTGCCTCCAGATTTCAACATCAATTACTACAGTAGATGAAATTCATGTTGTCATTGCTATATACCTTGGACATCAGAATGGCTTTCTTAGTTGGTTCTTATGTTAGCATCTGGGTACATTTATTGATGTTTAAAATATGTCTGGACTTTGAGGTAGTTTCATACAGTTGTAATCAGTACAGTGAGAAACCTTCTCAATGATGATTTGGCCATTTCGCTACTCCAAGTTAAGAATCAATATGCAAATTGTCAATAGTAAGTGCACTCCTCTAACCATTCCGATCTGACAAGGCATATAGTATCATTGTGGATTTGGCCACCATCTTTTATATCAATGTTGCTAGGTAGGTCTGTAGGAAGCTGAAATTCTTTACTGGTAGCTATTTATTGTATTGAGTTGTTTTTGCTCATTCCAATTTTTTTATGACATAAACCAGAATATTGTTACTGTAATGTACCTTCAATGACTTGTCATTTTTGTTTTTCTCTGCAGCGGGGGTCGTGGCTACAACCAAGGATATGGTGGTTATGGAACTGGCTGGGGAGGCGGTTATGCAAGACCACGTACCTATCGCCAGCCTAGCTATGGGTTCTCTGGCTTCAGTGGTGGTGGAGGGGGATTTTCACGTGGCAGCACAGGAACAAGATCAGCATCTGGTAAGGATTATTTTTTATTTAAGAGAAAGAAGTTAAAATTTGCTTTAAACTCAACCAATTATTGATCACATATCCATTAAACTACTCTCCTTTGTTATGGATACAAACAAATAAGCAAGATGGATTCATTTTCTTGTAAATCAAAAAGCAATGTCCTTCTGATACACCCATAAAATTATATGCATATCTTTGAATATGTGTTTAGGTATACATATACTGAACATTAATTTAAAGCAAAAACTGCCATCTGGTTTTTGTGCTTGTTTGCTATGTTTTTGCTATGTTTGCTATGTTTTTGCTATGTTTTTGTGCTTGTTTGCTATGCACTTCCACATGTTTATCAGGTGTCTAGTTTATATTTATGAACTATCGATTCTGTATTAGCTTCAGTCCTTTTATTTCCCATCTACATCACTGAACAACTCCAGATAGCTTTAAAATGTTTGTTTGGTTTAGTGGAAGTAAAACATCAATCCCCTCTTAGGGCTGTGTAAAAATGGTAAAAAGGGAAAGCTGATAAGTTAAGCCTTATACTGTAGGTCAAAGTACCTCATTTCTGGAAAATCTCACTACGATTAGATAGTTGCGACGTAACCTGTAGTGGAAAAAGTAAATCAGTGAAGTTTATGTATATGAATGTTTCATTCCACTTCAGTGATTGGTCTGCACTTTGTAAACCCTTATTTCTTGTAGACATCAACTTTGCAAGTTTTTGTTAATTCATTTGGCAGGTTTTGGTGGAACAAGAAGACGTTAGGGTGACTTTGATGCCTAACATCGGGAACATGGCTGAAACCTGCCTTAAGCACTACCGTTTATTAGAGTAAGGTGGAATAGGTAATGTGTCAAAAAGTAGGAAGCTGAGGGGCCTGCAGCTTAATACAGCCTGGCTGCATACAACATATTTTCTTGTTTTCTGTCACGGTAATCTCTATTGTTTGATATTGTTCCAGCTTTGCTGCAGCTTTTCTCTTTGATTGACGGGGTGCCTTAATGACATTAATTATAACTTTGTTTATCGCTGGAATTGACTGGGGGGAATACTGTTATTACTTTGGTGTTGGTGTAAGATATATATTCAAGACACAGCACCATACTTTGTCTGAACCTATGACACTAAACAGAACAAATGCTCGTGCTAACATACTTGTAATATTTAGGGCAGATTAATTTTGTGAAGGAAACATACTCAGGAGCTGTTAGACTCATCATAGCCATTGAAAGTAGCTATATATTTCTAAGTCCAACCAGATTCCCACCAATTATTAGTATAATGGTCTGTGTGAAGGCTTTCTTGTAATGCACAGAACAGGGAAGGGAGGGGGTGTTAGTGTAATGTACTAGTATAATATAGTTTCTCAAGATTTTGTACAATTCCTTCCACATTTGATGATGAAACATTTTGCCTGTGAATCTATGAACCTGATAAGGGACTATGGTTGTGCATTTTCAAACTTTGAAAGTTCAACACAAAACTTCACAAGTGAGACATGAGTATAAGAAACTGAAAGAACTACTTACTCAGGTTAATATCCATACAGTGGAATGTTACTCTCTGGAATGAATCTTTAAAGAATGTTAGTATGATATCTCTCTTTTCAATTATTTATGGAAATGAAATTTGTCCTAATTTTTGGATATCAGGGTCTCAGACCTGTGAAAGGAAAACTACAACAATATGCACAGTATGCCAAACTTTAAGTTTTGGTAGTATGTTCAGTTCAGCAGATTCCAAAAGAATATCTTATTATTTTGAAATAGTCAACAAATCAGAGGGTAGAAGCATTCAATGGTGGTAGGAGAATAAAGTGTATAGGGAAGAAAGGTGTGTTGATTTAGTGCAACAGGTTTATTTAGTGCAACAAACAATGACATTTACATCATTGGTTTCTGATTTCTAGTTTGTACGATTTAAGCATGTAGATCCAAAAGCACAGATGACTTATCATTTCTTCATTTTCTTATGGTTACTCATAAAGCTTGTTTGGAGTAAATAATGTTATCCTGTGTATATCATTTAGATAACACTACATATTGTTAAGTTTATTAATAAGGATAGGTGGTCTGTTGTATATATTTTATGTAATGGTGTATAAATCTTTTTCAGGCTTTGAACCTTATTTTAGAATCAAGTTTTTGTATTTCGATATGAAAGAAGAATATATTCAAACATAAGACAATATTGCTGTATCCTCCTCTTTCGGCATTGATTTCATTTTTGATTCCTAGGAATCTATGTGATGGTGATGCTGTTTGTGTATATGTGTATGTATGTGACAGTTGCTTGTAAGTAGTTACTCAAAAAGTTAATGATGGATTAACTTCATATTTGGTATGTAGATCTGTCTTATTGAGTGCAAGAAGCCTATCGTTTTCTGTGTAGTTCAGTGGTCATTTGGGGTCAACAGAGGTCAAAGTCTGAAAACTTTGTGAAATACGATAATTGAAAAAGTACATCTATGTTGAACTTTATACATGGTATGCAGATTCAGCTGTTTATTAAAAGAACCCTCTCAAACTTGGTGGAGGTCAGAGGTCATTAGCAGTCAACATTTAAATGAAAGTCTGGAAAGCTTGAAAACAGCACAAGAAGTACATCTTTCTTGAAATTAATAGAATCCTATTGAAATTGGTAGAGGTCAGATGTCACTTACTGGTTTGGGGATTTACAAGCGATGTTACTTAAATGACTCAACCTTTCATCCTAAACTACATGAAACATTTTAGCACCATGCCCCCACTTCATGGGCCCCGCCCACTTCCTCTCCCTTCTGGAGCTACCCAAATAAGGCAACTAACAAGATCCACGGTAAGGGTGGGCAGGCTAGAAAAGGAGAGGACTGTTATAGACATTGCGAGCTCGATCGATCCACAGGAAACCCCACTAATAATAACGTAATAATAAGTAGGTGGAATAAGGTGAAGTGAGTCTAATGCTATGTGTGGCAATGAACACTACATGAACTGATACACTTCCCTCCCAATATGTGTGTAGAGGGATCACCTCAGAATACTTGGTTTGTAGAGAGTCTGGCCGGTGAACCTTCTTTGGAGAAGAGCACTGGGTCCAAGGAGTCAGCGTACATTTGAGGCTCTCAGACAATTGAGCTCCCATCCTAGATGTTGTCTGTAGTAATGTGATGCTTAAATGTCCTGTTAGATGTGTAAAAATAGGTCCTGCATGTGGAGGTGGGAGAGACGGGTAGGAATGGTCGCTAGTAAATCGCCAGACCAGTAAGGTTGGGGAATATACCTCTCACCTGTCTACCCATCAATATATGTGCTGAGTGGCACTGCTATGATTGTGTGAGACCCAACGGGAGGGACATACCTAAAGGAACTCCCATGATGCAAAGGTGCAGGTCAAGTAGGAAGCCATGAGGGAGGTGTTATTTAGATTTATTTGTATTGGTATCATTCAAAGTCTGCAATATAGAACTATATCTACCAGACTAGCCATCAATCCCAGTAGATGTAACCAGGCCCTAAATTGCCGTGGAAGACTGGTTGTCAAGTATCAACCGAGCTGCTGTGGGTAGCTGTGATACCCTTTCGCCAGTCGTCCAAATAGATGGACAGCAGTACTTTGCGGCACATCTTCGCCATCACCGCAAGTGG
>KN883520.1:72719-97871 GCA_000934455.1 Apostichopus parvimensis | reverse complement strand
TAGCAATCTACCTGATCAATAGTTGTTTTAATTCTTATGTAAACATCGTACCTTTAATATTCCTTGATCTTGATTCTTCTGGAATGATGTCTGGCTTGATCGATGACGGCAGTCTACAGTTAAGAAGCCTGCAAAGGTAAAGAAAGCAGGGAAAGTAAATATTTAATCATTGAATGTATATATCTGATGTCATCATTGTAATAAATAACATTATGGTCAATGAATTTACCTGTTGACAAGTTATAAGTATCAGCCACAAGTTATGATGGCCAAACAACCCTTTCACCATCCGTCATTACGCCCTCCCATTAACATTTGCTGCTTTGTTAATTTTAACTATTTATATTTTTAATAAAATTTGCATAACAATTGAAAATATCCTTAAATTTATTTAAAGAGGTTATGAAATGAAAAAAAAATCTTTATCATCGTATTCTGTACACTCGTAGCTTTCCAATGATACCCAATTTGTGTCAAACGAAGCTTGCATCCTCGAGGAATAAACGATCAAAAATTCGAGGGTAATAAAAACTTTCTAAAAATTGTTGTATTTACGGTAACGCGGCGTGACGTCAGTCGAGGAACTCAGCTCACTTCCGAGACGCTATGTTTACATTCTTAAACGTCTGAGAACACACACCATTACACTGTTGCAGTGCTCCGTAGTAATTGAGATTTGGTGTTTTGAGTTTGTTTTTACGTAACTTTATCTCGTAAATGTTAAAAATGCCGAGCCGATATGTGGTATCAGGTTGCTCCACCACAAGTAAAGACGGATTTCTACTGCAAGCTTTTCCAAAAGATGACAGAAATCGAAGAATTTGAACACGACTCGCTCAAAACACTACACATACACAACGTTACGAGTGCCTGTAGGCCTATACTGTTATGACTATACTGTTATGACCATAGCCTAGGCCTCCTTGATACAGCAAATGACGATTTTTTTATGGTTACATAATATTTCGCACAAATTTTAAAGCCAGTTGGTTTTAGAACAATCTAAACTAGATCTGCAAGTTTTCTTTTGTGGTAAAACTGGCGTTGTGTTGTGATTTAATTTTTACGTAACAGTTGGATGATACAATTACACGGGCTAGCCTGTTCTACAACGTCTATTAGTTAGTTCTAGACCCCATGTTACCACTACTAGTACTAAAGGGTTGCAATGTACAGAATGTCACATTTTCCTTGCACTGTAAGACACAAAATTCTAGAAGCTTCGCTACGAAGTTAAGTAGCAGGATCATCGACATTCGAGATCATTTAAATCATATGATGGTCTT
The DNA here is from genome assembly GCA_000934455.1 of Apostichopus parvimensis. NCBI lineage: Eukaryota > Metazoa > Echinodermata > Holothuroidea > Aspidochirotida > Stichopodidae > Apostichopus > Apostichopus parvimensis. Next base: position 96,585 of record KN883520.1, on the reverse strand, counting down.
AATAACGGTGGTTTTGTTTATGCTCAACCGACCAGTTTCGGTTCAGGGTCGTCCAACCGTTCTGCTCGGGGACTTCGATCGGCAGCGACGCGTCTCGGCCACCGGGATCGTTTTACAATTCTTCTGCAAGGGGCTCAATTGATAGGGAAAAACACCGATATTATCTTCATCACCCTCGAAAACTATTTCCTCCTCTTCTTCCTCAAGAAAATCATTTTCGTCAAAGCTTACGAATGTCCTGAGAGATTTCATCGGAATCGGAAGATTCGGGAGAAGACATTTTCAATTGATGAGAAGAGTGTTGTGGTTACATGTATAGTAAACTGTGTATCGCCGTATCGGTAAACAGCGGGGAGTCGGCTTTGGCTGAAATGGTTCCTTTGATGACGTCAGATGAACTGCGGTGGGCAGCTTTGCTTTTTTTTACGAGTGGCAGCTCGAGAGGTCTCTGGGGAATACTTTGACAGCGAATTTCTGGCGTTTGAAGCCGTATTTACGGAAATTTGTGCATGGATGGTGTTGTAGTAATGTAGATAAACCATTCTAAGACAAGAACATTTTTCATTTCATAACCTCTTTAAAATAAACAGCAAACATTATCGTTTCCGTGTATTTAAACTTCTCCCTATGCTTTTGTGTTGAAGCTTTACATAATAATTTATTTGTATTTGTTTATTGTAGTTCTAATTCGTTTATAAATATTAATGTTATTTGTTGTTCCTATTATACTGAAACCCCCCCCCCCCACCAACTCACCTAGTTACATCCTAACGTGTGGGAAAGCCTAACGATGTGCTGTACACTACACAATCAGTAATGAAATATAATGTTAACATATTTCCCAGCTTAAAAATAATTACAAATATTGCAACATTTCAAACCGCACGTCTCAACACAAGATTTATACATTTAACTAAAATAAAAATTTCACTGCACAATATACCATTACCTTATCCCCTCCTATGTACCCCATACGTTTACCCTTTGACTACCCCTCCTCCCCCTCTTACCCACATAATATCAGCCAAGGCCTGTCACGATGTTATTCCCTTACCATAGTTCCTTGAATATTGGTGACTTTATTCCATAATTAATTAATCCGATCACTTCTTCCTCTGTAAATTCTTGTTTTTCTCCTGCATTAATGGTTATCTTCTCAACTGATGATAGGCTCGATAAACTAAGACCGGACTCAAGTCTGATATCTTTACCGGCAAATCCACTGAAGGACCATTGTAGGTGTAGCTCAGATATTGGAATCTGAAGAATAGGAAAGAAAGATCACAGTTTACTTATCTTATAGTTCATCCATGATGGATAAATACGCCCTGACGAATATCCAACGTATATGAAATAGAACACAAAAATGCTTAAAAAGCTATACAATTAATCATTAATTTAAAAACAGAATTGTCTGTGATTTTTTTTTCGATTTTCATAATATTAGGAACTTTATTTCATTTAAATTATTCATAAATAAAAAGAAAGAAGATAGGTGACTTATTCAAACTTGCTTGTCAAACGTACCAATATAAAAAAGGATGATATAATCATGATTTTATTAAAATAAAATTCATACGCTGATGAAATTAAAATAAAAGTAAAAAACAACGCCATAAATATTTATATTTGGTCTGTAATATAATATTTAGCACATACATTAACTATTTCTGTAGTTTCCATAATCTATGCTATTGTTTCATTCCTGTCAGTCAGTGCATTAATTCCTACAGCCACACTAGCGGAGTCTCGACAAAGTTCCTGCCGTGAGTGACCCACTACAAAGGAGTTTCCTTCCCGGGAGATACAGCGCATCTCGATACGTGTGTTTATCGTATAGGCTTATATCCTACTTGCAATATATTTCGTAATAATAAAGATAAATTCCTTTCCAATCATTGTAATAACGCAAAGATTATATTATAGGGCTATATTAATTTCGTGTCGTACATGTGTTAGACTTTCCATTCACCAGCCGACCGACAAACCAGTACTAGCGTAGGCAGATAGCCGACCCGGTATAAAATAACATAGCTTAAGCATACATAGTATGAACGAAGCCATCGTTATATCTATTATAATGTTATTTTATAGACTCACTTGAGTTTAACTCTCCTACTGAATTTTGCCCACCCCCAAGTTTGATACCGTTTACATGTAATCTTTTGATCTCTCACTTTTGACCGTAGCATACTGTAAGCCTATAGGTCTAGCCTAGATCCGTTAGAAACATCCATCCTTACTGCTTCCAACTTTACCTTATTTGTCTATTAAGGTCCACACTCCACAGTATTTAATTTATTTAGGATAAAGTTGGAAGCTACTCTTATGACTGAGACAATAATTAAATCCAAATTTAAAAGACTGACGGAGGATATACAGGCTATAAATATATATATTGCTATATATTCTAAGCTCTTACTTTTCCCGGTAAGAGAATCTTATACTAGCCGTAGCTCACGGTTAAAGTCTAACGTTACATTACGAAGGCTAACACATTGATAGAAACACTTGACACCGTGAATGTAACGCGGACACTGTCCGGTATCATGTGACGTGGTTTAGACGTAGCCTAGCCTAGGCCGGCCTACGCGTGTGAAATGTATTAGATCGCAAACCTGTTGCTTCTTTTTATTTTCCCTAAAAAGCTAACGTTATTTGTTGTACCTACATTTGTTTACAAATAACGTTAGCGCTACCACGTCAACCAATAGGCCTAGGCCTAGCCTAAGTACTATATAACGCCAGTACTGATTTGCGCTGTCGGTGCAAACGAGTAGAAATTTATACTGGTCACTAATACATATGCAACGGTCTCAAATAACACAGAAATAAAAAAAATGATAAATTAAATTGATGAGCTTGAAACATACTACTATTATTTTGTTCGGCTAGACGTTGTCTAACTTGAACACTTTAAAAGGAAGTTTACCGGCAACAGATGACCGTGTCTATATGTTTGAGTATAGGCCTTACTTGTTCTTTTGTGCGTTCAACAAGCTCATTGTTTGGATCTAATTTCTGGTTAGTCATCTAACTGTTTCATGTAATTTCTACTCTGCTGACGTTTCTAATTTGTTTTACTTCTTTAGGCTTCAATTTCAAGAAGAGCAAACGTAACCTAAGTAATACTTTAGTACTTAGGCCTAGTATAGTCAGTATTGCTAATTTCGGAACACTGCGAATTTCGGACACCCCTAAGAAATGCACGATTTCACCATGACAACCTACAGGAAGAGCCAAATTTCCCCAAAAAGTACGAAATGACCCGTGTGCAAGTAAATACTTACATATTTGTCAATAAAATGACGGAGATCTATGAAGTTTGTTATAATTACTGAAAGAGCAATTGCGCCACCAATTTTATCACCAGCGCCACACTGTGGGACTGTGTGTCCGAAAATTAGCAATACTCTAGCAAAGAAATACCAGTTCCACAATCACAAGAATCTTCTTGGAATACAACGTGAAAACAGTTTGCAGGAAAGAAAGTTTGGCCGTGTATCGTAATATTACACACTTCTCCCACCATATCAAGTATATTTTCAGGTGATTTATACCAGAAGATATAGTTTTGGGGTGTTTTAAGGCTTGCAAACGTAACCTAAGTAATACTTTAGTACTTAGTACTAATAGTAGCCTAGGGTCTAGGCTAAAACAGTCATTTCAGACAGGCAAGGTTACATAAAGAAGTAATTCCTTTGACATTCATGCAACGACAAATGTTACAGAAAAGACAAAATCTCTCAAGCATGCCTAGGCCTATACTTGTTGACTTTAAATAGGCCTATAATTACCGTAAGTCGATATAATAACAGCAGCAAACCATACGCGGTGTAAGTCCATTAGCAGCAAAGTTTAATGATAAACTTGTATGTGTGTCCGTGTAACTAGTAACGAACTGAATCTCCACACAGAGTGTACGTATTTTTTTACGTGACCCGTCCTGCGGGAATCGATTCGTGCTAGAGAACGTGACCCGCCATGCGGGATCCAAAACATCACGGCCAAACGGCACTACCGAACCATAGGGAATCGACTCGTACGTCTACGTGCGCAGATGGTCAACGTTCACTGTGTGGCTTTGTTTAAATTTGAGAACAGTTGTTTTGTTGTTTGAGTGTACTGGTGAATGGAAGCTTCCAAATGTTTTAAATTGTGCAGGTTTTTGCTATTCTACTTCAAACGTTCCTTCTACTGTGTAAATTTAATATTAGTTGGACAAACCAAATAAATGTCCTTTTCAATCCAAAAACAAAGAAGGAAAATGGCACTTTCGTATATGCATATTCAAATTTGGAATATATCGACTGCTCGTGCAAATTAGAGGGCGCACTTCCTAAACAAATGTTACAGGGGACGAGGGTTATTAGTGAAGACTAGAGATATAGGAACGATTACCTTAATGATAGATTTATTTTTCCTCTCAGTCTGCAGGTTTCCAAATCTTTTTCTCATTAATGGTACGTTTAAAACGTTTGGAGATAAATGAACGGTCCAATCGTGTGTGTTTCATAGTCTACCATACATTATTGACAGCATCATCACTTAGGTTAATGCTTATATTTCTTAGGCAAATGATGACGTCACTTTGTCATATCATGGTGTATATTCTTTGTGTGTCGTGGGTGTTTAACTAGTAAAATCAGTGATAACCTCGGCTATTACGGTAGATCGTGTCACATCTGTGCTAGTCCCTACTTACTCAGACACTCACGCTTGGTGAATGAATAACATTTATTCATCTCGGTCAGATTAGTAGCCTTAGATCAAGTATAATATTCGTTGCTTGTAATGGACACATGATACTGCGATGTGCCGTCATGAGAATGGTTAGTGTTGCCTATTTATGTGTGTTTTCATTTAAAGTGATAACAGCCAGGCGCGTAGCCAAGGGGGGGGGGGCGAAGGCGGCAGCCTTCCCCCCCCCCCCCCTTGAGCATATTTTTTGTGTATGTTTTTATGATATCGCTTGTTTGAGAGAAACACTTCTAAGCCTGTCACATCGCATGTCGTACTTGCCAATATTGATATGAAGTGTATTTGACAAAAGGAAACATCTAAGTAACTTAGTGTGCTACCATTGTTTTCCAATACTACTTTGAATTTCAAGACATCAGCGTTTCATACACATTCATTGTCGGGAAAGTTTATAAAACAATCCATTGAGTATAACCTATTTCTCCTTCAAGGTCTTACTGTTGATGATAAGCTGTGTTTCTCAATCCTAACAAATCATCATGTTTAACTCCATACACAGACTACAAATTATCTATAGATAACACTATACTCCATGTGCTCTACCTGATGTTTTGAGACTGTGCTGTCGTAATATTTTAGACCAATACATTTAAAACGTGTGTTGCATTGTTTTGTTTTTTTCAAAATCATTTCTACACATCTAAAAAGTCATATTGTTTTTCAATGTGAACCACGCACTGCCGGCCATTTGGCACATAATTCAATATATTCCACCAAATCAAACATTTTTTGCAGAATGCGCCATGGATTGTATTTCCTCCGGATATGGCACTAAACTTAAAATATGGTAAACCTTTGCAACTACCTTCTTCCTCGATGCAATATCAAGAAGCTGTATATTTGATCTTTGTAAGAGTCTGCTGTCAGAAGATCGTATTATCATGCCATCAGAACACAATTCCTTCACAGTTTCAACGACCTCCTCTGGATCATCTGGTTGTTCAAAAAGACATAGAGATGCAAAGGACGCTCCTCCTTCCACACTTTTCAAATATTTGATTATTCTGCCGGAGGCTTTCTTGTTCAGTCCACAAGCAAAACGAAACACAAATTGAAGATCGACAGGATTAATTTTGTTTAGTTTTTGTTTAAGCGAGAGACGCCAAAAGCCCCCAACATACGAAGACAAATACCTAGCGGCATACCATTCAGCAAATAGTTTGTGATAGAAACGGACGAGTTCACTTTGTTTCATATGATGAATGTCATGTTCTTCTGGTTCGTTGATTATTTCATGAGTTTTATCTACGATAAGAATGCCGATGTTTGAAAGTTCTTCATAGCAATCCTTTCCAATTGTGTCGATGAAGGTACGTTTGGGCCAAGCAATCATTTGTGTTTTCCCAGTGAGGCTATCAAACGCAAGTCTGTTCAGTTTGGAGTATTCACGTATTGACTGATGAATCGGTTTCTTAAGATCTTTCTTCCACATGTGATTGTAGAAACCATCTATCACGTACTTAAAGAAACTCGTCACTGAACTAAACTCGATAACACCTTGCTGATCATTGGCAACATGGGCAAATAGGACGCAGAACATCGGCACCTGGCAAATATCATTTAGAATTGGACTACTGTTCAGAGCATTTGTTATACGTTTACTTGCTTCCTGGTCACCACCAGTAACTGTTCGTTGAATGTACTCATCCCTCGACTTGTCATCGAATCCAGTCAATATAATAGTAACAGTTGTTGGATCTAAACATGTTGGTAATGAAGATGATCTAGTGGATACCACAACCTTGACATTTGGGAACATCTTTCCAGCGATCATGTCCATGACGTCAGTTTCTATAACACTATTCTTATCAGGATACTCATCATATCCATCCAACACGATAACCACAGATAAACTGTTTCTCAGTATTTCGCCGATGTCATCATCCGTCAGAAGTGATTCCTTCGGCATCAAGACAAAACGAATAGCTTCAAATATTGAAGAAATATTTCCCAGAAGCCTAAGTGGCAGCAGAATGAAAACAGCGAAATTTGTGAGCGGTGATGCAACATTTCCCAAACACCAGTCATATGCAGCTTGAAGAGTAAGGGTTGATTTCCCGTAACCAGGGTCTCCTTCTAATAAGATTCGATTAGATGGAATAATATCACTGTCAAAAATGTCTCGGAATGATTTAAGACTCACTAAACCTGATTCTTCAAATGATTGCGAGACGTGTTTGAAGGAATAGAGTTGGTGGACAAGCTCTAAACCAGACTCAACATATATATCATCAACGCAGAATATCTTCTCTCGTATGTATGGAATTGGCTGAATCCTATTGTACCACAGGGCGTATGTGTGTTTTAAAGAGTTCGTGAAGATCTTTAGTTTACCTGTAGTGAGAAACGAATAGCGTATTACAAGTGAGCAGATCTTCACACAAGTTAAGATAGCAATTGTCTACAATTCATTGTGCCGTGCAGAAGTGTTAACTACAGCCCGCCGCACAATGTACGACTATTAAAACTCTATACGCAACTGGCATTACTTAAAAAAATAATGGATCGTCGGGCACTGTGCGTGGACTTAAGATTGGTACTGGTCATCAATATACCGGTTGTAAGTCGGCTCCAGTCAGGATCTTAAACACACTAGTCAGCACCAGTTCTAATATTTGTGGTGTCACCTGTCAAATATCATTGTCATATCATATATTTTTGTAATGAAATTACTACAGTTATACCCTGCAATAGAAAACAAATTTAAGGCGCACCGAACGTAAAAAAAAACACGATACCATTATCGGCCTCACTATAACTTTACTACACACCCTCGTTCGAAGTTAACATACAACTATTTATTAAAATATAAATGTCATTGTCATGAAGCCGTTTGTAAAGAGGAATACGTTAGAAGTATAAATTTAACTAGAATATGTTGTTTAACCCTTCGCTGCGGTCAGTGATTCAAAAGGAAAACACTTTCAGTTTCGTTTTATTCATATATTAATAGCCACAAACTTGTTTTTTACATAAACTCACACAAATCCACTGTGTAATTTTTGTAAGAATACAATAAGGCAATGAAACATTGAAGTTTGTATGTATAGCATTATCTAAGAATTATAGTAAAATATCGGCTTTGACCTAATCGTCGAGAATATCAAATTTATATTACTAAGATATTACACACCCAATCACATTGTTTTAATATTACACGCAAACTTGTTTATCTTCAATTGTTAAACGAACAATACACCTCTATCTATAGTTTTTCAAACTTCACTTTCTGTTGAAAGTTGAGTGTTATACGTTAGAGGTTAAAATATCCGATTTACCTCAAAAACTTCTAAATAGCCTCCCGTACATGGTGATTTGTAAATGGAATCACAAATCCTTAGTAAATAACAGATTCACCAATAAGATTGTATCAAATCCTTAGTAAATAGCAGTACATCGATGGGAGTAATTCGCATTTTTAACAATTATGCCAGTGCCACATGAGCATGTACATATAATGATATGCTTTAAGTTATAGTACCTTCTTCCTGAGGCTTAGACTGACCATCACTGGAACATAGTCTCCCTGTATGTTCCTCATACAGCTTTTTCACAAGTTCCTCAGTCCCAGAAAGACATATTTTCTTCAGCGCAAATAGAAGTGTCAGGATATTTGTTGGCTTTATTTGTCCTCTCTCCTCCATATAACGAATCATGAGAAGGCCTGCACTGACTGCAGTACCCAGCTCCTCTATGATAACAGGCGGATATTCAAAGAATGTAGCAAGTTGAAGAACAGTTGTAACAGTCAGAACGTCAGCAAGTGCAACTTTAAAACTACCAAAACCTGTTGAAAAAAGAAATAAGATGAAAGATACCTAACTAGTACACGGAACAATCCCAACTGATGCGTTAGTGATTTGATCGTGAATATTTTGAACTTATTGATCAAAACGTAATGACCTGGTCATCCCTGTTACTTTCAAAAGTATGATTTCCATAAGATATTATGTTGTCAATATATTTCATGATATCCGCATTATATTCGCCAATTGTACGTGTTTTTATCAAAGAAAAGTAAAGATGGCTTCTCAAATAAGTTAACAAACGCCACAGTGTACCATGGATTGTACATACAACAGCCTAACACGAGTTAGACAACAAATACAATACATGCAAATGATTCAGTTTTCAAACTTACCGTTCACTTTCTTCTTCACATCTGGTTTGATGTCCACCGGATTAAAATTGGCAGCCATCTTAGGCCTGTAGTTCTGCATGCAAAATACAAAGGAGGGCGAATTACTTTGGGTGCAAATTCTTTGTAAAGTTCCACAGTCAAGACAATAAGTGGATTTCTCGAGATATAAATGGGTTTCCATCATGTTGATACTTTAGATGGTTAATGTTACATTTTGGCTGTCTCCCTCTTGTGATTGATGGTGCAAACTGTATAATTGCTATACATGATGTGTATGAAGCTACCTTATATTGTGCATAAATGCGTATAATGTTATAGTTATCATACGAAATTATATTGTTGATTTGTCTTGCATATGAAAGAGAGAAACCAAATCAGCAAGTTTTATCATACATTAAGATTGACGGAACCGACCAAAATTGGTTTTGAAGGCATATACAAAAATAATATTGATTTTGTACTTAATTAATCTGGTCTTTTTTGGTTGTAAATTTAAGGCTTTACATAAAAAAAAATGTTACAAATTTCGTAAATATGATTATTATCACGCTCTGCGTGTTTGTAGCAATCTACATTTTGCCGCGATCACGTACAGATACTCATAACACGGTAAATTAAAATGTTCCTACATAGTGTTTGTGCTTTGGTTACCTACACATGCGGCGATCTAAAACGGTACAAAAGACTGGTGCAGACGGATCCATGTCTAATTTAGTAAAATTAATTGAATAATTGATAATTTCACTATGTGACATATTACAGAGTCCATAAGTACTATGGACACCTCGCCAATTTGCCACATATGCAGTACACATGTTGTGTTTGATAATGTCATTCAAAATCTTTTGATTTTTTTCGAATAAAGTTTCTGTTTTAAAGATATACTCATTTGAAGTTTTGATAAATCGGAGAAACTCATTAATTAGTGCAAACTATGACGCGCTTTTTTTAAAATTTAGGCAGTAATTACCCTTTATTACAAGCCCATATACATCATTGCAATACTGTGGTATTCCTCTTATCAAAGAAGACTGTACAATTTTTCCAAAAATCATCAAACCTGTGTTCAGTGTCCTTAAAACGAAGGTTGTGAAAATAATAGAAATAATAGTAGTAGTATTATTTCGTTATATTTGCTTACACTTTTCTTTTCGAATTTGGTTGCCAAATTCGACATCACAAGCGTCTACAGTAATAATGAAACCGTACATCATGTACTAAATAGTAAAACGAAGACCTCACGCGAACGAGTGTACAGACTACGTAATGTTTAGACTAGTTACGCGCTCGTCTAGTAAAAGAAATACATGTTATCTGGTGTAAATATTGAACAGCCCCATCGGATGGAAAAGGATCACAAGAAGTCCTTATGTACAGTAGCATATATCACCACATAAGGACTTGTGGAGCAAAGTCACATGTGGCGATAGATAAGCCACATAAAGACTTATGAAAAAAAAGATCAGTATAGTACAGTTTCGGCGGTCATTATGTGACAGTGTAATGACCTCACGAGAAATAATATGTTCTTTGTCAGTATGCGGCGGTGCTGATAGCGCCACATAAGGACTTGTTATTGTTATAATGTGGCAGCAATTTGTATTCACATCATAACTTAGATCCACATACTATTTGTCCCTTTTGGCGTTACATAGAGTCGGTAATATGATCTCCTTTGAAAGCATTAATAGGTTAAACACTGTTTTGATTTTTTTTCGTATTTTATGTGTGAAAAGAAAACCTCGTGTTATCTTCGCTTTTCTATACAAATACCGTGCGCAGACATTAGTAGCGCCTGGGCTCAAAAAGTTCACAAATGGTATCGATATATAAAGTTTGTCAGTTTGATGAAATGATGAATATGATAACACCAGCCGCTTAACAATACCAATATACTAAACTGGCTCAACCATAGGAACACTAAAGGTTTAAGTTAAAGTAATCCATACATAAAATATGTTTACTGCTCATTTTACTCCAAGTAAAAATGTTCACTACGGCTTATTAAAGGTCTAACTTGCACACTAATCATATAGTGATATACAATTATGCTAGGCCTATACCTGTACAACGATGTAGTTAGACAGTAAAGACAACCATTTAGCGAATTATTGCATTTTCTGAGGTTTACATTAATTAGAGAAATTAAGCACAGGTATGATACCAAGGTTAAGTTGCAATCCCTTAATTTGTCTAGGTAGAACTAACGTTATCCTAGGGGCCTAATAATGATCTACTAGTTGCTACTGCATGGCATTGTAGGATTTGAAGATTTTACTTTCAAGTTCGATACATAACATTGTAATCTTATCCCAATGTGTGTACCCTTACATATAGCATTTTGAACAACTATTCCACTGGTACCGATAAAACATTACAACACTATGCACATTTGAACTTGATTCAGCTAGCCATGGCTGTTGCCGAGTGTTTGCTTTATATCTGATCGGATGGAGGTACACTTATTGGGAAAAAGCAAGAGAGGAGGGTCCTGGGAGTGAATCCCTCGAAAATGTAACACTTTCAAATACTATTTGTTTTCTCATAGAGATTTTAAAGGACAGAAATACGTGTCAGAAATTTCTTTTTGATATTCGGCATTTTTGGGGGAGGGGGTGGGAGGGGTGGGGTGGGGTGGGGTGGGATGGAAAGCGTGTTTGAAAGTATGTCTACCTCATTACATAAATAGTGAATGTTTGTTTGATGAAGTTAGACCGGTTGCAATGATAACATGCGATGTTAACATGGAAAAGTAACAGGTAGTTACTTAGTTGAAAATGCCATCTCAATAACATTCCTAACTCTAGATATGGTTCTTTGAATATAAAGTATTTTGGGCAGGAAATCAATTCCCTACTACAAAAATTGGTCGATCACGTGTAGAAGGTTATATGTGTTACCATCTCAGCATATTATCTTCAAACGTTGGTTGATTTACATTTCAGGTGTCACGATGTGTGTTACATTTGTAACGTTCTCATATGTTTTTTGGGCATTTAGTATTTCATCACTATGCAACAGTTTGTAAAAACATTATTGGGGACAAATTATATGTACAGTTTACAGGGAGAAAAGACATTTCTTACGCAACAATGGTATTACTAATTTTACTGTTGACATTTGTCAGCATAAAACATCACCAAATATTGAGAATGTGTATCTCCACATCTTCAAGTACTATGAGGATGTGGTTTTCTAACCTAAAAATGCAAACAATCTACAGCAACTGTGTTTGACATTACACTTTAAACTCCGGAATATAGGAATTGTAATACTTAAATAGTGCAGATCTCTTCACGGGAACACAATGCCAAACCTTTGTTGCAAACCCTTTCATGTTTTGTACTTGATATAAGTATATAATTCGAGCACAAATAGCTGTCATGACCTTTAAGCTCAGGAAAGCAGTGTTTGTATCTCCATTAGCCATACAACCGCTCAATATTGTTCTCCACCAAAGATGGAACTTCTCAAGTCGGTGTGCATATTTACATGTGACATCTAGAATTTTCAGCAGAACCAGTTTACTATCATACCTAATTTCAAATTTCTGTTCAAGTTTTTACGGTTGTACAACATATTGTGTAAAACAACATTTAATTTGCCACTAGATTCTCTTTTCTTTTCGTAAATACCCGTTACGTTACATTGTATGCATACAGCCTCAGCCTATATGCTACAATAGTACTTTCGACAAACACTTCCTTATTCCGCAACGGTTTCTCTAGTGCGCAATCACGGAACTCGGGTGAACGGACAACACCCTAGAACAGACGTATTAGTACGGATTACTAAGTACAGTGTTAGATCACGTAACTAATTCATGTATATACGCTATATGCTTCACGATATTGTACAAAGCTTATGCTCTACGGATTTTAGGCAAACACATGCATAGTAATATTGATAAGAACCAGTACTAAGTGGAATTCAAATGCATTCTACCTTCTCATTGTAATAGGCTATTCTTCCTTAGATTATGTTATATTTAAGATATAATTTATTTATTTTCAAACAGTATTGAAGTGTCCATAACCACTATAAATACGACGTCATATCTTCATTATTTGCTTCCTCTCTGCAGTAAAATTACAAGATAGTCCCTTCTCTGCCGCTCTCCTTGAGAGATGTCGAACTTAAGAGTGGCAAAAGGGAACCTACTTGATACACAGTTTTCAACACCACGATAAGATAACAATAAATAAATATTTTTGAACAAAATGACACCAATTCAAATTTGAGATTGCAAGTAGCTACTTTTTATCTCAAACATTCCTAACAATTGATATAGGCCTACTTATGACAGTTACGAATTTTGAAAACAAGTTATGTGTCTGAGTTAATGGACAAGCCGTAATGTTAACAAACCTATCGCAATGTTATTACTCTAACATAAAACCAAATGAGTTGTAGCCTAGTAGACTGTTCTGTAACAATAGGGGGATAAATAAAATACTACTAAAACTAGCTTAATTCTATGACCTACATGTAGGCAAACATATAGTATGCACAACGTTGCGCTAATAAGATTGCGCTGATATTTAAATATGACTGGGTATTTACATCAAGTCATAAGTAACTTAGGTGGAACGTACACTTCAATTCGACTGATCCAATCTTCTTATGTAACGAAGTAAAAGACGGCTTCGTGGTGTATAATAATCACTATGGCATTCTGCCCGCACCCTTAACGTTAGAGTAGTTATCGAGAGTGTATGTCATAATGCAGCCTATATCTTAGTGCAGAGCGCAAACCCGGAAGAGACATTGCCCTTAAACAGTTATAGAATGCTCATGATATATATTATAACATACACTATATAAACACAATGTAAGGTCAATAGCACGGTTTTACTTTGTTGGAAAAATTCAAACAATTTATAAACTTATTAAATTCGGTTTAATTTTCTACTTTACACGTTGTAAGTTAAACAATGTGTTAGTAAAGTGTTAAATGAATCATCTCAGTTGAGTTTTCCATTAGAGTACTCTGTATAGAATCATAGCCATTCATCTTACACATAAAGTAGTAAATGTCTTTAGTGAAACCCTCGAGTCTGTAACACTTTCAGATTCTATTTGTTTCTCATGGAGATTTTAAAGGACAGAAATACTTGTCAGTAATCCATTTTTGTATTCAGCTATTTTTTTTGGGGGGGGGGGGGAATTGGTAGGAGTGTTTGAAATTACGTCTATCTCATAGATCCTGCCTTTGGTGCTAGGGGCATACCTAGCAAGTGCAAGTTTTCTATATGCAATTTTTTTATCTGAGGTTTACATTAATTAGAGACAGTATACACCGGTATGATGCCAAGGTAAAGTTGCAAGATAGTCTGCTCAAAACTAGAAACCAAGTTACCCGGAATTCTCCTAATTTGTCTAGTTAGCACTAACGTTATGCTAGGGGCATAATAATGATGTACTAGTTGCTACTGCATGGCATTGTAAGTTTGAAGATTTTACTTTCAAGTTCGATAAATAACATTATAGTCTTATCATAATGTGTGTACCCTTGCATATAGCTTTGTGAAAACAGGAACCACTATCCCACTGGTACAGATGAAACATTACGATAATGTGTACACTGAACTTGATTCAGCTAGCTAGCTAGCCTAGTTACAGAATGTTGGATTATGAAGGTTTACTTTGCTTTATATCTGATCGGATGGGTACACTTATTGATTGGAAGTGCGGGGGAAAGCAAGAGACGAGGGTCCTGGAAGTAAATCCCTGGATGTAAAACTTTCAGATACTAGGTGTTTTGTCATAGAAAAAGGACAGAAATTCCTTTTTGCAGTCAGCATCTCTTCTATTTTTTTCCTTTTTTTTTTTTTTGGGGGGGGGGGGGGGTGGTGGGGTATTTGAAATTACTTCTACCTCATAGCTCCTGCCTTTGGTGCTAGGGGCATACATAAAAGTGCATGTTTCTTTGATATAGCTATTCCGGTTGCAATGATAACATGCAATATTAACATGGAACAGTAAAATATTGTTCACTCTTAGTTAAAGATGCCATCTCAACAGCATTCCTAACTCTAAAAAATGGTTCTTTGAATCTAAAGTATTTTGGGCAGAAAATATGTTTCTTACTATACAAATTGATGGATCACGTGTAAAGGAAGTTATGTGTTATAATGTCAGCATATTATCTACACAAGTTTGTTGATTTACACTTAAGATGTAACGATTTGTGATACATTTGTAATATTTTCATATGTCTTTTGAATTTAGAGTTTCATCACTATGCAACAGTTTTGTAAAAACATTATTGGGGACAAATGATATGGACAGTTTATAGGGAAAAAAGGACACTTCTACTGCCACAATGATATTACTAATTTTGCTGTTGACGTACGTCAGCATAAAATATCACCAACTATTGAGAATGTGTATCTCCACATTTTCAAGTACTTATGATGATGTGTTTTTTTAACCTAAAGATGCAAACAAGTTACAGCAATTGTGTTTGACAATAAACTTTAGCCTCCGGAATATAGGAATAGTAATATGTAAATGGTGCAGATCTCTCCCAAGGGAACACAATGCCAAGCCTTGGTTGCAAACCCGTTCATGTTTTGTATTTGATATGAGTATATTATTCGTGCACATATGGCTGCCATAAACTTTAAATTCAGGAAAGCAGTGGTTGCATCACCATTAGTCATACAACCGTTCAATATAGTTATCTACGAAAGATGAAACTTCTCAAGTTGGTGTGCATATTTACAAGTGACATCTGAAATTTTCAGCAGAACCAGTTTACTTTCGTCCCTAATTTCAAATTTCTGTTCAAGTTTGTATGGTTGTAGAACAGACTAAGCAAAACAACATTTTATTTGCCACTATTTTCTCTTTTCTATTTGTAAATAACCGTTACGTCACATTGCATGCATACAGCCTCAGCCTATAGGTTACAATTGTACTTTCGAGATGCACTTCCTTATTCAACAACGTTTTCTCTAGTGCGCAGTCACGGAACTCGGGTGAAACGGACAACACCCTAAAACAGACGTATAAGTGCGGGTATGAAATGCAGTGTTATATCACGTACACATTTCAAATACATAAGCTATATGCTTCACGATATTGC
Source organism: Apostichopus parvimensis (assembly GCA_000934455.1). Classification (NCBI taxonomy): domain Eukaryota; kingdom Metazoa; phylum Echinodermata; class Holothuroidea; order Aspidochirotida; family Stichopodidae; genus Apostichopus; species Apostichopus parvimensis. The sequence goes on along the minus strand of KN883520.1, from coordinate 80,593 downwards.
ACAAAGCTTATGTACTATGGATTTTAGGCAAAGACATGCATAATTATTTTGATAAGAACCAGTAATAAGTGGACTTCAAATGCATTCTACCTTCTCATTGTAATGGGCTTTACTTCCTCAGATTATATTCTATTTAAGAATATATATAATTTATTTATTTTCAAGACAGTATTGAAGTGTTCATAACCACTATAAATACGACGTCGTATCTTCATTATTTGCTCCCTCTCGGCAGAAAACAAATACACGATAGTCCCCTCTCTGCCGCTCTCATTGAAAGAGGCCAAAATTAAGAGTGGCAAATGGGAACCTACTTGATACACAGTTTTTAAACAGTACCATTAGGTAACGATATATAAATATTTTTTAAACAAAATGGCACCCATTCAAAATGGGGAATGCAAGTAGCTACTTTTTTCCCTAAACATTCCTAACAATTGATATAGGCGTACTTACGGCAGTTACGAATTGTGAAAAAAAAAATGTGCCTGAGTTAATGGACGAGTCGTAATGTTAACAACTTTATCGCAATGTTATGACTTTAAACTAAAACCAAATGAGTTGTAGCTTACTAGACTGGTCTATAACAATATAGAGATAAATAAAGTACTACTATAACTAGTTAATTTATATGACCTACATATATGCAAACATATAGTATGCACAACGTTGCGCTAATTAGATTGAGCTGATAGTTAATTATTACTGGGCCTAATATGAAGTCATAAGTAACTTAGTTTGTACGTACACTTCAATTCGCCTGATCCAATGTTCTCATAAACCAAATTTAAAAACGGTTCGTTGGTATGTAATAATCACTATGGCATTCAGCACACATCTTTATAGTTGAAGTCATGCTACATTGTCTATGTCATAACGCAGCATATGGTTAAGTGAAGAGCGCAAACCCGGAACAGAGTTTGTCCTTAAACAGTTATAGCTTACTCACGCGATACGTCTCTAACGTACACAGTATCATCATAATGTGAGTTCAATACTGTCTTACATACACTGCCTGCTAAACTGGCGGAGGGAGGCAATAAAGGTTAATCCAAATATCGTGTTATATATTTATTATATATACTCCTCGCACGGTCATTTCCTTTGCAGGGAAAAATCCAAACAATTTATAAGCTGTTTCATTTTCTATTTTACACGCTGTAAGTTAAACAATGTGTTTGTAAAATATCGAATGAATCACCTCAATTGAATTGCTATTATAGTACTATATATGGAATCATAGCCACCCATCTTAAATATAAAATATTAAATGTCTTTAGATGCTGAACTGGCACTAATAAACCCTTCTATGTTTATATGAAATACCAATGCGAAACGTTCACATTAAAATACTCCGTAGATTTGTGTCTAATTGTGAGTTTTGCGTATGATGTACCCATCCGTTGTACTCCTTTTCATTCACGTATTCTTTTATCGTTGATTACTACATAGTTATGTATGCTCACATACTCAATTGATGTGTCATTGAGCCACGTGGTTTGTTCTCAGAAGATCATTGTAGGCCTATCTGTGATAAAGATGAGACCATGTTCCCTGTGTGGTCTCTGGCAGGCTCATTATTTGCCCTGTTTGATCTAGGGTAACTTGATAATTCCTTCGGAGACAGGTATTAGTTGTCAACTGCCCCTGTCAGCCCCTACCCCTCCCCCTCTGGGGTTCCATAAGGAAACCAATATTTAATTTACCAGTATGTGTATAAGTATCCCTTTAAGCGTTAACAGTAACCTACGTTATTGATTGTCTGTGTACTATCTGGTGTAAGAAGTTAAAGGTGTGAGAAGAGGTTGGGTCTGCTACCTGGAGAAACATTCACAGAGGTCTTCTTAGTTTGAAAATTGTTTACAACATCTTAGTTTAAAAACATTTATATCATTCATAAAGACACTCTAATCTGTCAAACCTCTATAATAGAGAGCAAAACTGATAACGAGATTGAATATATTAATTTCTAAACAGGTAATAGTTCATCTTTTAACTTTGCACTAGACACATCAAGAACTTATCGATGTATTGTTTGTTTCTACCTTGTATATGTATACGTTATAAATGTATACATATCAGCCACCTGTTCAGTCTAGTTTTTATATATTTATCATTCAGATCTTCTGTGATTGCAGAAAGCATCTATAATGCAATGCTACACGATTACATAGTGACCATGGTGACAGGAACAACGAAACTTTTTGTGCATTTATATAGGTTTCGAGAGTTGTAGCCATAGGACAATATACATATCGACATAGGCGTAGGTATTGAGGCGGGGCAGCAGCTCGCCCCAACCCCCCAACCCCCCCCCCCCAAAAAAAAAAAGAAACCTTCTTAACAAGAACATAATATTAGTGGAAATTCGGGCAATATGCTGATATTGTTTCGGGCACTGCCAAAGGAAAATGACAATGATCTTTTTCGATGAGAGACATTCCTAAAATGCCTGCAGTGCTGACATGCCGACTAGGTATGGACAGTCCACTTATTTTTTCCGTAGGTAATTACATAAGTCATCGAGCAATATGCTATTGATTTGATATGAGGGCAATATATTCATGTTAGTTGCTTGTCGTTATTGATGTGTGATGTATTTAATGATAAATTGCATATTAATAAACGTGTTTCCGAAAATTAACACTGTTACCATGTTTGATAGCTATATATATATTGCCGGTAGAGGTTATGAAAATGAATTAGGATTGGAAACGCTAAGATAGGATGAAAGAGGAATATCACAAAATGAACTCTTTGAAAATAGCAAAGACATGTTTGGCTACAACGGGTGACCTCTGGTCCAAATCCAGCTCTCACTACAAATTTCTTTCTTATTTTATATTGTTCAAACTCTCCCGGTTAGCTTCTGCCATCTCATGTATGTAATTTATACATTTATATTTACATATATACATATATAATTTTGTCACCAAGAGTTTGATCAATATAAGAGATGTAATCATTACAAAAACTTTGCGACCTCAATGTCATTTTCATTGCTATTATCATAACATGTAAACGGGTTGATAAATTCGGGCAGAATCCATTGGTATTGCCAATGATTCCTTAATAACTTCCCAAGTTTTCTTTAGGCCAGTCATGTATGCACATAAAATGTGTGTAAAGTTATATTTATTTGCTACGCGAATACTGGTTACTTTGTTTTGTAGATGTATTTAAGCTTGCTTAAAGAATTGCGGTTGTGAAGGAATGATTTGAAGTAGGCATTATTTCTTCTTGTTTTGTAGTTAAAGGACAAAGAATACCGGAAGTAATCCATAAAACGACTTTACTGAGAACTCTTAATTGTGTGTAAAAGTAGGTTGGCATGACGTTTCGATTCTAGCAGGAACTTCTTCAAAGGCTAAATGACAAGTAACAGTATCAGAAGGGACTAAAACACGCACAGAACACAAACAGGTTAATGAGCATAGTGAACACAAAGAATAGATGTGAGGGGATGGAGAGAAGAAAGAAAGAAACCAACAGGGGAAGAGGAGAGGTAGGAGATAAACAGTAGAGGGACAAAGAGAGGATTAAAGGAAGGGGTAGGGAATAAACTGGAGAAGGACAAAGGCAGAAAGGGGTGGAGAAAAAAGGGTGGAAGAGGGCAATGAGAAGAGGAGTGATGGAGGGGGGGGGACAAGGGGAGAAAAATGGTGGGGGAACAGAAGAAAAGTTAGTCATGTGCTTCGTTGGAGTCTATCTGAAGTGTGGAGAATGTTGTGGTTGTTAGAGGTGATTTGCTGAAGAGGAGGACGATTTAAGTGGAAAGTAACAACCCGCGGGGGGAGCTTGTTGTCACAATCTCGTCCCATTTTGTTCTTCACTGCCAAAGTAGATGATCTGGCAAGGAAGCGGACTCTCTGGATGGTTTCACGCACCCTTCAGGCACTATGTCCCCTGGTAGAAAAGTGTTTTTCCAAAGCATATGTATGGCTAATGAAAAATGAATTGTTAGAGCAGATGCAACGAAGACGAAGAGCTTGACTGTAGGCAATTCCAGACTTGCAGTGACTGGAATGGCAGCTTGAAGAATGGAGATACTGGTGTGTGTCTGTGGGCTTGGTGTATAAGTCTGTAGAGAGAGAACCGTATTCCTTGCGAACAGTCACATCGAGAAAGTTAACCTGTCTTAATTGTGTGACATTTAAGTGGATAATTATTGCCACAGAAATCCTTAATGGCATAAATGAAATAATTATAAGCGTCATTAATAACTGTTAAGTCATATAATTCGTCTCAATTAACATTTCGTACCTCATTAATAAAGCTGAGCATCTTATGAGCAGGAGAATCACGTTTGGTAATATTTATTTCTTTGTAAGCACTTGATTGTACGTTGTAATTAATAACAATATAGTATACAGGAAGATGATCAGTGACGACAGAAATTAATATACCTGAAATATACAGCTGTACACAGTAATCCAGAAACATTGCTGGTACATCCGTATAGTTGAGTAGATAAATATTGAAGTCACCTAAGATAAAGCAAGATTCCTGGGTAACTGCGTCGAATTCCAAAGAGGAGTAAAATCCTTGCTGAATGTAGCTATATAGGATCATCGGGCGATTTGTAAATAACACTGACTTAATGCGATCAGGGTACGTGATTTCATTAAATAACTCTAACTGGTTGGAGTCTGATATAATGTCTGATAGTTTCTGTAAAATGGATACAACTATGTATATATAAACCATCACCACTACCTCTTTAATCTTCACTGCCAACATGTATGAAATTATAATTTGTTATTTTAAATACTAACTGGAGTTTTGTTATTAACCCTGTTCTCAGTCAAGACTACTACTGAGAAGTTGGATTAGTGAATTAGAAATTAAATTAGGCCTACAAATATCATAAATGAATCTAACAATGATTTCCTCATCAACATAATAGGAAGCACGACGAGTATTATTGTCTGTTTCATTGAATACATTCAGTTAATTTACTGCTGTAATACAGAAATCCTCGATTGATTCGATTTCATTTTTTCATTTCCGTGATTTCTTGTGTAGAACTTGCATTCCAAGGAATGATTTTTGCCCTGTTTTCTGTGTTGTACTTGAGAAAGCGTTCCGACGTGTATCCAAAGCACTATCAATGCCTGCTTGCAACATCACTTCAAGCTTAGGGTTTGAAAATACTGTAGCAAAAAAACTACGTGTTTACAAGTTGTGCGATTTCCCCCTCGTTTGTTTTAGGTAAACGTCCACTGAGCTCCGTGGAGGCAACGAACTATTTTTAGAGCCAGAGGGCACAACGGTTACGTAACATATGTTTTTAGCATCATTGTAGTGCGCGTGCGCTCTACAATATTGGCATTACTTGCCAAGTGAACGAAACCTACATGACTGGACGTCACAAATTAAAGTTTCATATAATATATGTGTATTTGCATTTTAAGAGGCAAGCTGCGTAGGCAACTTATTCTCACATGCGCCCTCACTAGTACCCACATGACTAGACGTTGCAACCAAAACTTTCGTGTAGTCTCTGTACAATTACACTTTCATAGGCTAGCTAGAAGACCTCACATATCATGTAAAACAGATTGTAAACAAGAATAAATTGTTACTTGTGAATAAGGCTTGCTTCTGGATGCAATTCCACTACAATAGGGCCACAAAACATGACATTGCGATGAAGTGTATGTTGAATTTGAAATGAAATGATGCATTTAGTACGCAGTTGAGGGTTCGGGACTGCACAGTACGCATTACAAGTTTGAATATGTACTATCGCTATTGGCCTTAAAGTCTGGAGAATGCAGCTAGCAAGCTAGCTATATCATACAGTACAGCCAACATTACTTGTATATACATTGTCGAGCTGCGAATCAAAATACGTTATCATTTGATCGTGCTCTCCGGATCTGCAGGAAGTAACAATATATCTCGGGTCGCACAAATACTTAAAGTGGATATTGTTATAGTGTCATAACTATGGTGTAAAAAGTGGTGGCGGGCTTTACCCAAGTTGTTCACTAGTTTTTGAATTAAACATCTTATGTAATCAATCAAAATATTGATTACAATGCAAACTTCTAATTTTTTCCGTTTTCATTTATATCGTCTAATTAAAAGCAATACTGACAGCGGGATGATTTTCAAGGGAGGAAAAGCTAAATGAATAAATAAAAGAGGTGATCCCACTATAGGAATCAAACAAACGATAAAAACATAGAACAATGAAACAAACCAAGATAAAACACATAAACTCTTACTTTTTGTAAGACGTTCATAAAGAAATTTACAAATTGCAATGTGTTTTAAGAAGTATGAGATGTATGTTTATAATTTGCACTTTGGCAGAGTTTCATTATTATTAGTCGTTTCTTTGGTTTCTGCATGCCACGTGTGATTCTTAGGCGCATTATTAAAATTAATGCCTGTTATAGTTTATTATTAACCAAAACTATGGATGCCGAGAAGTAGGTACATTAAAAATGTTTTACCTTTTCCAAATACTCAACAATGCAAAATGAACTTATTTGTCATAATTGTGATTGTAAAATCACCGTCATATCATTATTCAAATTCTTGCAGATCAAATATTTACTTTCAAGAAAGTAGTTTGCTGTTCTATCATCGAAAGTCACGGAGGGTACTTAACTAAAGTGTTTTTATTTGAACTTAAAAATTATAAAAAAGAAAATAATACGTTTTTTTAGAAAGATGTTTAGTTTTTCAGGGATTTGTCTGTTCATCGGCAATACCATATAGGTATGGCCCTTTGTCCTTTTGACCCTCAAATTTCCTCCCGTCCCACGGTTCCGAATAAAGAAATACATTACAAATTGTTCGGTAAATATTATCCTTTACAACACTACGAGTTACACTAATTACAGTACAATAAAACATAGTCACGGGTCTTATGTACAATGCAATATATTACAGGCAAAATAGGCTCCATGCAGTAATTCTTGCATTAACTTGTAGGTAGTGCTCACAAAAATGTCCCGGAAAATGCAAAGTTGTTAACAAACACCGGTTCAAGAATACAACAGAAAAAACTGCATTTTGGTTACTGCTCACAGAAATGTAAACATCCCGGTAATTATCCATTTAGAGAAAAATCATCAATGCTCGTAAAAATTAAAAAATTCTATCATGGTCCGCTTCAAACAGTCTTAGCTATTTTAGATTCTTCCAGTCACAGCTCACAAAGTTTCTATCCACGATCAGCTTGTCTGGTTCGGTCTTGCTGAAGGAAGCCCGTTTTCCTTGTTGTCTTGCAGCCTTTAGCTGCGGCATCAGAACTCTTCTGGCGGCCCTGATTTTTGGTGGAAAATCATCAAAGATCACTTCATTTTGACCTTTAAGTTTCTTTGCGTTTTGTAGAATCTTTTCTTTGTCCGTGTAGCGTAGTAGTCTGATCTTAATTGGTCGTGGGCCTTCTTTTCTCGAGAAGACACGGTGAACTCTTTGGATATCGAAGCCAGATCCATCAATGTCTAATTTCTGATCAAGAAATTCAAGAAAAACTCTCCTTGTGTCTTCCTTTCCAACTAAACCCCGTAGCTCTGGGACATTAATCAGCACCAAGTTCTCTCTCGCTACATATGCCTGCATAAGAGCATTCTGTCTATCTAAGTCCAGGCACTGTTTCTCGAACTTATTTTGCATCGCTGGTACATCTTTTTTGAGTTGTTCCACTACTTCGTTTAAAAAGCTCATACCTTCCTTGATTTCTTCAACTACTTTCTTGAGTTCTTTAAATTCTTCCTTGATGTCTATATCCGCTATGCTGCGCACCAGATTTGTTTCTACCTGCCGAATCAAAGTTTTCAATTCCGCCGCCATTTCTCTAGTGATCATGCCTGTATGCACTGGTAGTGTCAATGGAGTTGTAGCTGTACGTTCTG
>KN883520.1:48725-66644 GCA_000934455.1 Apostichopus parvimensis | reverse complement strand
TGCACGCTCCGGGCACGCGTGCGTAGAATTTACATGCATGCAATTCTTGCATGCGTGTGGGGAGCATGCAAATTGCCCTCAATTGGAACGTTTTCACGCATGCATCTTAAAAACGCGCTGTTTGACAAACGTTTGCATGCATGCAAATTTCCACGCTGAATTTTCACGCATGCATTTTAAAAACGTGCTCTGCTTGACAAACTTTTGCATGCATGCACGCATAATTTCCAGTTGGTATATATATTACAATTATGTGCATTAATTACTGGATGAAAAACAAAATTAATATAAAAACTTGCATGGAATATTTTCAATTCTCTCTGAATTATGAGTTTTATTCAATATTAACTTCAGAACAATATTTACTTTGAAATTTAGAACAAAATAACTTCCCTGGAAGATTAAAATAGGTAGATAAAAAAGTGCATGGAATATTTTCAATTCTCTCTTATTTTCTTACGAATAATTAAATGGTTAAACAAAATACATGGTATTGCTACTATTGCAATAGGAATAAGATTTATAAACAAGAGCCCAAGGGCACTATGATGAATGTTACCAAGCTTCATGAAGATCCAACAATGTTTAGTAATTTGACTTCAAATGACATGTATTTGTACATTTAGGTAACATTGGTACATGTTCATCGTGTGTATATATATATATATATATATATACATACATGATATATACTTAAGCCATGTAACACACACCATGCTATAACACACACTGACTGTCACTGTAGTAATGCAAATTCAATGATTACATACTCTATGGACCATACCATGAGAGCTTCCAAAAAATGTCAGTGACCAAAGTTCCTATACCCACAATGTAGAAAGGAAAATTACCTTACACTATTCCACACACTGAAGTAATAAGGAGTTCCAATGGGAAGTTACGGTGTCCCATAATATTACTGTTTAGGGCTAAAAGAGCTCCCCCCCCCCCCTTTATCAAAATGCACACGATAATGTACCTGCCAATAACAGATGTGCATATCAACTTTGAACAAATCTAACTTACGGTTGCAAATTATTGCAATTTTAAGATTTTTTTATTTAACCCCATAACCTGATTAATGTTCAAGATATGAGCACCAAAAACAATAAGGCACACCTTCACAATATGGCAGATCTTATAGTCCAAGTATGGCCTCAATCCAACTTTCCCTTATTGAAATAGAGCGTACCCAAGCAAATGTCACAGACGCACACACACACGCCAAGAACTTGAATGTTAATATACGAAAGGCAAGATTTGTGTATATAAAATAAATTCCCTGAAAGATAATAGTTAGATGATTGGACAGATGCACACAATTAAAAGTGTACTAATAAATGAGTCTTCAGTCGTTACAGTCTTCACTAAAACTCTTATAACTCTTTAAAACCTGAACGAATTCACTCCATTTTGGATGATTTTATTGTTCTATGTTTGGGGGTAATATTTGTGTAAGTTTTGTATTACCAGGATGGGCATTTTACTTAAGTGAGCTTTCAAAATTGTTCTTATACACTGTTCGTACTGAACGTACCCTGGTTTGTTCCCATTTGACCTTTGACATCATATCATTATCACATTATAATATCATTAACTCTAACCATGAACTGGCTTATAGTAGCAATTTGTTCTCAATACTGAGGTGACATTAAAAACATTTACTGTGTTAAAAAATCCATGGTGGAGTCCTCAGATATCGCTGCCCCTGGACGGATTGCAACTAGTTAAATGTATTTGTTTAATTATTAGGCAATTAAGGCATTATATAAAAATACATGTTGCTATAATATGAAAGCGATATGGAAAAATTCATGGTGCAATGAACTGGACGGCAATAAAATGACAAGTTGACTTTAACCAAAATATTTTACAAATGAACTGTTCGTTCCTTCCTTCTGGCTCCAACACACTTGCTATTAATTGTAGCATTCATTTCTTTTTCAGAAGGGACAGCGATTCCTTTCTTCTGACAGAAGCACAGGATGTAAGCTTTGAACGAAAGAAAAATGGGATGTCATTAATTGCCTGATTACCATTATGGCAAACATATATGCCAAAATAGTCACAGATGTATGCCTTATTGAGTTATCCTGTTTACAAAGTTTTGGACCTTTGACCCAACCAAAAGGAATAGAAAAGTAATATTATTCTTACAAATAGGAAGTACAAGTAGGTGTCACACACACAACATTAAAAATTTATTTTGCCTCCGGCTAGAAATCAAAGATCACTTCAGTCTCACTTAATAAAGGTAACTAACTAACTCTCGCCGGAGAAGGCTTAAATTGGCTACTGTACACTGGTCAGCTCATTCGTTGTTCTCCATCAGGGTACATTGAAAATGTGCTTTGATATAGATGAACATACATATGCCGCCATGACTGCATATTTATTTTACAGATCCATCAGTGGTTGAACCTGGGTAGAAAAATCGGACCCCGGTATACCCAGCAGTGATGGATTTATTAGGAATTAAGGTTGTCCTTAAATTATTTCAACACAAAACAAAATCATTTTGGTGCTCAATCTGATTATGACATCCAGAGCTGTATTACTATATGGCCTGAGAGAATCCATCATTCTACATGGTCTGTATTAAACATTCGATATAGGCCATTGCAGATGATAATGAAGGGTATATTATGAACACAACTTTCATTCTTTTCCTACAGCTACTTTTGGACACCAGATTATGCAGATATTGAAGAAAAAAAACATGGTTTGGGGGTTATTGTTTCAGTGACTTGACTTGGTTTTTAATGCAATATAATTACTCTCAAAGTTATTAAGTCTTTGAAGCCTTCAAATTTTTGGGTTGTCTGAAGGACTACCAAGCACACAACATTTTGAAAGTACCTTTTGCTGCACTCAGTCGCTTTCGATCCAGTGGAGTCGTTTTAGTTTCTCCCATCATGTTGGCTGCCTGTGGCCGTCCACCGACAGCACAACCGTGGCACAATTCCTCATGGCTGAAGAGCGTGTCCAGCAGTTTCCGTAACATGTTGACGCCCTCCTTTCCTTTAAAAGCTATGCAGGTCTTCTGGGATATAGTTACAAACACCCCAGTGCCCTTAACAAGTTCTACAATTTCCTGTTGAGGGTACGATCAGAAAAGATACATTAGTTACATGACTGTGCAATCACCTGTATTGAATTAACACTTGTTCAACAATTAAAATATGCACCAGGTGATTTAAAGGACTGTCATACTTTATGTTGACTAAAATTGTCTGAGAATCAGCTCAAATTATTATACCTAAAATTGCTATGCTAAGTTAATAAACTGCTGGCTGCATATCTTGTTCCATTACTGGGGTATGAAATATGCTCATTCTATATAAGAAAAAGGTCATTGCACTATCAATTGAGATGTCATCAAAAATCCCTATTAATTGGACCAGTCCAGTGAGTTTGTTTTAAATGTTTCGATTCTGTTTCCCTTTAAAGGTAAGGTACTATCAGACTTTATTTTGGGTTAAAAATCCCATGAAATATGCTGCATTTTGTCAGCTAAAATTGTCATCTGGATTTATATAAAGGTTTGTATATTGGCTGTTTTTTAAATGCACTTGTATTAATTAAAGACAATTTACGGTTTGTGCATATAATTTGTCCCCGAACAAAATGTCTAAAACTTGTTTCTTAGGGTTCATTTCTCGCTAATGACTGGTACTATTTGCAAAACGAGCAGAATATAGTTGTTCTATGAGACAAACAATGGACTGAATGATTAAACCAGCTCATTGAGCATATTTTGCTGCTCAAAAGCCTGACCTTTAAGGTAGGTGTAAAGGCGACAAAAACATATCTAAACTGCTGAACAGCAACTTATATTACTGAATAAACATATTTTGTGACATTTGTGGATTTGGGAAAGATGTGGTTAATCAGAAATGAAATGAGTTTTTATATATAAAAGTTATTCAAACATACCTCATTATCCAACGTTGGTATTTGTTTTTGCAGAGTTGTCATTTCTTGTTGAGAAGTGGTGGGCGACAAGTAGGTAGTGGCGGGCGACATGTTGGTAGTGGCGGGCGATGCGTTGATAGTTGTAGGTGACGCATTGATAAAGGTAGGCGACGTGTTGATAGTGGTGGGTGACGTGTTGATAGTAGTTGGTGGCGCATTGATAGTGGTTGGCAATGTGTGGGCATTGGGGTGATGTCCGTGGTTGCTGGGTGATTCCTTGGTTGGGCTGCCAAACCGACCAAAATATTTGACAAATCTGTCATAAACCTGGCCTTTCTTGGTGTAACGACTGCATATAAAATAAAACAAAATAATGATCCCAACAAAGCAAATAAATGTGTGCTGCTAGTGGAGGCACCAGACTGGAGGAAAGTGGGGGTAAACTGTAGTGTTCAAACCATTATCAGATTATTTTAGTAAAATTGGGCTGGTAACCGGGACCAAATACCCTCATCAAAATACCAAAATACAACTGGGCATACAAATTTGACCAAATTTAGCCAATTGTAGGCTAGCCGATTTTCGCATTACAAAATGGTCTATGCTTTAAGGGTTTCTAACATTATACATGTAATAAAGTAAGGTCAATCAGTACGAGCTTAAATATATGAGCTAGTGTTAGGTTAGCCACATTTTATCAAAGTATCGGAAATTGTGGAAAAAATAGTGAGTATTAATAGTTCTGCTACGTACAGAATGCTCTTGTACAGTATATTTCATAATTTTTTTTCTGGCATTTTGGTGTCAATTAAAAGTAAGGTATTTCAGTTGGCCCACTTGTTTTGTTTGGGCCTATAACTCCACTTTGTAACCAAAACTTACCAAGTTCCTTCCTCAAGACGTTGCCCTGGCAGATTTCACAGACAGTAGCAGCTTCATTCACATCTTTGACCTGTGCCGTTTCTTCAAACCATTCTATTTTTGAGTTTTTTTCTGCTATCTGATTTTTGAGGTGCATTATCTCATTTTTCAGTTCAGAGATTTCTCTGTGAAGATCCTCGGTAGGGTCATAATCTAAGTTGACATAGCTGCTATCTATGTCAATCAGGTCCATAGTGTCATTGACTACTTCCATAGCCCTTCTTACCCCTTCTAAACCACCAAGGTCATTGCCATCTTTTAAAAGTTCTGTAAAGCTCTTTGGCAAACTGTCTGTCGATGGCCAAATTCCATCAGCATTTTCATTGGGCTCTTGCATGAATTCATCAAATAGGGCCCTCTGGGCGGCAACCTTTACTGACAATGCAGTCTTTGCCGCACTTCTCTCTACACCTTTTTGTTTCTTTTTGGGTGGCTCTGAGTTGTTCCTATTTAAATTTTCAACTTCCTCCACTTCTTCCATTTGCTCATTTTCAACAACTTTCCGTGCTTTCACTCTCTTCCTTCCCCCCAATGAAACTCTTTCATCAGTGGCTGCATCAATCTCCACTGCATCGGACAGCCCAATCTCTAATTCTCGTAACACTGTGTTTAACACATTTCTGTCATCTGTACAAAATTAACAACAAATAAAAAATTAAATTCATGTATTCTGCAGTGTGAAGACAGTCAAGACACATTCATTTTAATTGGTAGTCTAACAAGTGAAGGTTTTAAAAAAGGTGTCAATTCGACACTGTCTTGAATCTTCAATAAATTGTCCCTGATAAAAAAAAATTTAATCAAGAAATGAGGCCGGCTTAAAATGTCAATGTTGTTTGTCAACATTCTCTGTGCATGGAAATCTACCAACAACAACCTACATACAACATGGCTATTAGTATATTGGTACATAGACTGTGGTTAGACTAGCTAGTAGCACCCTACAAGATTAGTAGGTTCATCTTTGAAACATTTGTTTTATAACAACCACAGAAAGTAGCCATGTGTCTGTTTTCAATGTGGAAAGCCTAGAATACAGTATGTTAACAGAGATCAGATGTAGAGGCCAGCATTTTGAAGAATTTTTGTCCATGGCCCGCCTAGAACCCTTCTCACAATCAGTCGGATATGTAAATATAGTACAACTTGCGAGGATATTAAAGGGCCAAAATTCAAGCATTGCAAACACCATATTTGATAATTGTAAATATTAGGGGTGTGGCCAGCTTATGTGGTAAAATGTAAAAAAAAAAAAATTATTTATGGCAATGGCAGCTGCTCAGATCTTGGAATTCCTAACAATTTGCAAGGGCACTTCTCAACTGCAGGTAATTGGGGCTGCTGAATACTGGTGTAAAGAGAACACATTTTCGAGTGACCCTCAAAAATAAATTGCAGAATTAATCATTTTTGGGTGGTAATACAAGAGTAATTTCAGAATATACATCAACACATGATAAGTAATAATGAGTATAACTCGAGTGGCTCCACAGTCAGCCAAAATTTTGCCTTATTGAATTATACTTTTTTGACAAAAAAATACCAGGTCCAGCATTATAGCTATATGAATATGTGTATGAATATGAATATTTGTATTTGTATATGTATATGTATTTGTATGTATATGTATATGTATTTGTATATGTATATTTGTATATGAATAAATGTGTATGAATATGAATATTTTTCTGGAGTGGCAGTTATTTGGACACCCATTCATTTTACCATCATTTTATTACACTTTTACCCAAAAAAATTAAGCCCAACCAGTGTAGCTATACAACCCCAAGTCTACACCATATTAGGTGGCCGACTAGCATGGTGGTACCATGAGTCACCTAAGGTCATTTCATTTATAATGCAGAAATTGTTACAATTTTTAGAATGTTTTATTTTGAACTGAGGACTTAGGCCTAGATCATGAACACATATTTTTAACAAACCATAAATTTGCATAAAATAAAATTCTTACAGATTAAAATGTCCTTTTTGGGTATATTAGAAATGTTAGAAATGACCCTCTCAAAATAAAGTTTAATAAATTATAAATAAACATATAAATAAATAAATAAATAAATAAATGACCACAAAACTAAAACATAGAGAATGACGCCAAGCTATACGGACAATAGGCATAACGTTCAGCGTTATATCATGGACCCTTCGAAGTTCGGACACCTAAGCAAGAAAATGCTCCTAAATGTTCAATTTTCCACAATAATTACCCAAATTGTACTATCAATGGCAGGAAAAATAAATCTTTGTGGAGTTTTACGCCAAGTGTTTTTTCCGTGAATACTTCAAAGTATGGACATCCCATTGGAACAGTGTACAAGTTGTAGGCTAGGCCTATAATTTAGGCCTTGTCGAAAATAAAGTTTCACGTGGAAATAGTTTTGGGAAGAGGTTAGGGAGGTAGCGAGTCGATTCTATTCTCAGAAATAATGAACATTTGAAATAACACAAAATTTGATTCGTCATTTTTGTCAATTTGGACCTTCTACGGTACTTGTCATAGAGAAATTGTGCATTTATTTGGCGTGTCAGAAGTAATGACTAGGCCTATACTCTTATACTAGGCTAGACCCTAACGTTAGTATTTGGTAGGTTAGCCTAACTGTTAGACTACTCACGTTAGGCCTAACGTTACCATTCCTGAACAAAAGTTGAATCTACAGTAGGTACTTACCACTGATTTTTGCGATCGTACCAGTGTAAGGGCCCTTTCCCTTCCATTTTATCTGAGTAGTGTCCCCTTCTTTGGCGTTGGATTTTTCGACGGATGACAACGGTTCTATACTGAGCATCTTTTCTTCGAGCCAGAAAACAACACATTTTGGCTTAGGATAACTGCGCTGTTTAGGAGTGTCACGACTTTTACTCGCTTTATCAACGTTACAATTATTGCTGCCTTGTTGGCAAAGCATTTGTTCAGAAAGATCAAGAAGGTCTTTGGCATTCATTGTCACAATCGGTGTTTTGAAATTTTACAAAAATTATCACAATTACGCTTTAAATTCTGACAAAAATTGAACCAATAATACACAGACCAGAGCGACTTTTAAATTGTAGGCTAATGATGGTTTCAACGAAACTACTGTATAATAATGTACCGACGCTGTTTACGCGGTAGGCATGACCGCACGGCGTACATTGTTCTGTGAACCATACCCACGCGCTGCAAGCGAATTTAGGGCCGTGTGCACTAATTAGCATATTTTTTAACATGTAGCTTGCATCAAACATTTTTCTTAATATTCCTACTGTAATAGTTTTATAGCCTTTATTTATTTATGCTTTAAATATTTTTGTCCCGATTTTTGACGATGATTTAGGCCTAGAAAATAATTTAATATATTGAAATTATCGAGGTTAAAAAAAAACTAGTTACGTTAACGTAAGCGCTCTTAAAATGTATATTGGCTTAGCCTAGGTCTATACTTACTCCACCAAGAAAGTGTGACAACATTTCTTAAAAAAGGTATCAACATTCTTATGTGTAAGAAGTTTTTCTAGTTATTTGTTCTATTTTAATATTCTGTAGTGATAGCTCGATATGAATTGTGGATTGAAAGGAGGAGAGTATTTTGTGTGCATTGTTCATACAGTTCATTAATATTTTTATGAGGGAGTAAGTGACATTCCATGACGCTCCATAACTAGAGCCTAGCTAGACCTATAGACGGTAAACGCAATTTAGCGGGGGATTTAATTAGGCTTCATCGTGTGTTAGATGTATTGTGGTCAATGCATTAACTTTGTGAAATTGGAATCATGCATGCTGTCACACCATATAACTTTACATTATAGCGCGAAATTTATAGATGTTCCCAATTTCGGAGATGCAACTTTTTTATGTAGTGACGGTTCAGTATACTAGGCTAGGTTAACGTTAGGCTAACGTTAATTAGTCATAGCATAGCCTAACGCTGCAATGCAATAACATTGATAAACAGTGAACTAACAATACATATGCTACGTTAGTGTATATGTAAGTAACTTTAATAAAAAACCATGATAGTTCCGCGAAAATATTTAGAGACACCTTTATGAACGAACACACCCTAGGTTAGTTTTACAATTACTTGTGGATTTGTTTCACCGTATTTAAAATAGGAAGAATCAAAGCAATCGAATTAGCTGATGGTCTAGTAAAGTTAGGTCTAGCCAGAACGTTATGCCTACCGTGGCATGTTGACCGACTGAGCCATAAACTAAACTGATATTCATTCCATTTTGTCAAGATGATTAACCAAAATGATGTGCCTGTTGGAAGGCCTGAAGTAAAAAGGCAGCGATTGTATAATTCACACCTTATTACAAGCAACCCTTTTGAAAACACTGCCAGAACTTCAAGGTGGCGAATGGAGAAACAGATGAGATCTGAATTACAAGAAACACTCTATGTTTGTGACATAGGCCTAAGTGATGATGTCGATGATATTTGTAACTTTAACATCAAGGACTTGGATCATGACAAAGATACCAACGATGGGTATGCAGAAACTGCAACTGGTAGGCCTAGAAGAAAGTCTTCCAATCCTTTTAAATCCAGTTCAACAAATAAAGAATTTGGCAAAGATATGCCAAGGTTTGTTTATGTCTTAATATTTGTTCATTTTATAGGCCTAATAATTCATTTAAATATAGCAAGAAATCCATGTCAAATATTCTTTTAGCTAGGTCATTGTCATGACGTCGGCATCCCTTCGCCCGTTATTTTTTCCGAGGCCACCCTTTATTTATAAAAAATAATTAAAAAAAAAACATTCTTCATCTGACCTCGACAATTAAAAAAAATCACTCTGTGTATTGATCACGTTTGACAATATATTCCATACAATTTTTTCAAGACAAATAACAGCATTACTACTGAAATCATTTCAAAGGAATTTTGAAACAAATAAGATAAATAATTTAAAGTTTAGACTAGGCCTACTTTGATTTATAGGCTAGGCTAAGATCAGGATCCTGTTGATGATGCATACTTTTTTTGCTTATGGTGGTCAATAACAGTTAATGTCTTCATTGTGGTGGTCCACTATTGTTGCAAGTGTTAGCTAGAGCAGACTGGTCAACCACTGTATCTGCGTCACAGACGTTTTCAATAACTGTAACGAGCAATTTACACCTCATTACAAAGCAAGTTTGTAAAAAAATATTTGATTTATTAATAAAATGAAAGAGAATGTTATTCTAGAGCATGTAGAGTTAACTTTTATACTACGGGTTATCTTTTGACTTAAATTTCTCTTACAGTACATGTGACAGGTTGGCTGAACAAGGAGAACTTGATGGTATGCTGCTGCACAGCAATGATTGCAATCATGTAGAGAGATGTAAAGAGATGTGCAAATGTGCACTAAAATATTTGCTGGTGATATTACAAAACAAAAATTAAATAATTTATTATTACTATTACAGGGAACCTTCCGATGATAGACAAGACATAATAAACCTTGATGAGAGCAACATAACTGAAGACATTGAAGACTGGCTTGATGCACTGGAAGAAACAGAAATATTCTTTGACTGCCAGCAAACATCAGAAGATGATCTACAACAAAATCAGCCCAATTCGGAAGACAAAATACCACTATATGCAGGTGCAAAACTTACCTTGGGTGAAAGTATGCTCCTGGTGATGCTTTATGCCACACGACATAGTATTACTGGTGTAGCTTTGGTTGACTTGCTGACACTCATATCCTTGCATTGTTTAACCCCTAACGTATGCAAGACCAGCCTTCATTTCTTCAATCAGTTTTTTGGGAAAATTCAGAACCCTATAAAGCTTCATCAGTTCTGCAGTTACTGCAATTACCTCCTAGACAAGGCAAAAAACAATAATTCTTGCCCAGTATGTTCTAGACAATTATCATCTGAAAATAGCATATCCTATTTCATTGAAATCCCAATTCTACATCAAATTCGATGTCTTTTCAAGAAAGATGGTTTTTATGAAGATTTGCAACATCGGTTTAAGAGATCTAAGAAGTATGATGGTAACATTGAAGATATATATGATGGTTTACAGTACAAGCAACATTTCAAACCAGGTGGATTTTTGCAGGAAAAAAATCACATATCTTTTATGTGGTACACAGATGGATGCCACATATTTAAGTCTTCCAAAGTTAGTTTATGGCCCTTATTTTGGCAATAAATGAGTTGCCATATACCAAGCGATTTCGGAAGGACAATTTAGTCTATGCAGGATTATGGCTGGGACAAAAGCCTGCAATGGCTACTTTTCTTAAACCGTTTCACCAGTCTCTACAAGAATTAATGACAGGAGTTTTTGTGGAAGTTCCCCATGTAAATTCACCAGTCACTCTAAAGGCTATGGTATTGTGTGGAACTTGCGATCTCCCCGCAAGATGTTTAATGTTGAACATGAACTAGTTTAATGGAAAATATGGTTGTAGTCTTTGTTTGCAAAAAGGAAAATCAACAAAAACAGGAAAGGGTAGGACTTGGACTTACCCATATGATCCAGCAAACCCCAGTGGTCCTAAGCGAACACACAATATGTTAGTTAATGATGGACAAAAAGCTTTCAGAGAACAAAATGTGGTTAATGGAATTAAGGGTCCCACATTCCTCACTGGTACTGGTTGTGATCTGGTACATGGGACTGCTGTGGACTACATGCATACTGTATTACTTGGAGTTGTGCGTAAATTAATGCACCTATGGTTTGACAGTTCTTGTTCAAAGGAGTTATTTTCCATGTCAAAACATGTAGCTGAGGTTGATGGTAGAATAGCCAATATTAAACCACCACACACAATCTCCAGGGTACCAAGAGGGGTAAAAGAGCACCTTAAATTTTGGAAAGCATCAGAGTTTAGGTCCTGGTTGTTTTATTATTCTAGTCCTACATTGTATGGTATTATGGATGATATGTTTTTGCAGCATTTTGCTTTACTTGTAAATGCTATATTTATACTCAACAGTGATTCTATTTCTGCTAAAGAATTGATTCAATGTGAAAAGTCACTACAGTTGTTTTGTTGCTTATTTGGGACACTCTATGGTGAACGGTATATGACTGCTGTTGTTCATCAGCTACTTCATCTCACAGATGTTGTCCAACACCTTGGTCCCTTGTGGGTGCACTCTTGTTTTGCCTTTGAAGACACAAATGGAAAACTTCTTGATATGTTCAAGGGGACAAAGAAACCACATCTCCAAATTGCATCAAATATATGCACAATGTTAAAGATTCCAGAGCTACTCCAGACAAAATCCATTCAACCAGAAGTGAAAAATTTCATTGAAAACCTTTCAATAAAGAAAAGGGTGAGTGCAAACATAGCATGGATTAATTCAAACACTGGAATTGTTGGAACAACAAACACATTCATTCAAGATGCTCATTTTGTTTCGCTTTTGACCAAATACTTAGGCTACCTACCAAGCAAATGTTTCAAATTTCTTCGCCTGAAACTGAACAATATTTTGTACCAGAGCAGTGAGTATACTCTAGTTCGCAAAAGAAATTCTTATACAGTTAAGTACAAAGTTAGTGAAATATATTATTATGGACACATCAAGTTTTTTTGGAAGTGTCAGAAAAAGTGTAGCTGCCTGGAACTGAAATGTTTATGCCGTGCAATATATCTTGCACCTTTACAAAATTTGAGGACCACTGCCTCAACCTTCTTCAATGAAAATTTGTCTGGTGTCAAGTTGAAGCATATTTCTACAGTTCTGTTGCAAAGTGAAACTATTCATGTTATACCAGTTACGGACATTCTTGAATTATGTATTTTTATTTCATTTCATGATAATTTGTCCAAACCTTGTTGAATGCGACTGACTGTTTACTTCTGTTAACAGGGAAGTGGGGAGTTGTCGGGGTAAGTGCCTCAGTAAATGTTAATTTTCTCAAAGCACCCAAAATGATTTGTGCTGGTAACTGGGACCTACAATCTTGGACAAAATTCCTAATTGGGACACCCCCACTCAATGTTGGTGATTCTCTTATCAAGGGGGGATGGGTTGGTTAAACGACTGTTACCATCATTTCCTATGAAATAATGCACAGTGCAACAACAATTTTGACCAAGATTGTAGCTTGGATGTAATAAATTTTCTTATGTTGGAAGGAAGCACAATTGCCTCTTGTGAGGCTTCTCACTTGCATTTATATTTCTGATTAGAAACATTGTCAGTATATGAAATATGTTTGTACATGTTGATGGATTTATCCTGGGCCGACCTTTTACTATCTATCCATGTACCTGTTCAGATGTTTTCATGTTTTGATACAACTTTGACCCAATGAACAGTGTAGTAGTCTAGTGGTCATAACGAGATCCTTGAAAACAATTTAATAAAAGCCCCCTGCACAATTGGAACTCCTGTTATTATTTTTTCATTGTTTCATGCATTTGTTAATTATTGATATTTCAAAAGTATGAGATGAATGTCAAACTAGTTTTCTTGTATAAAAATTGTATATGTTTTAGTATTATTGCTGCAATTATATAAATATGTTAACTGCACATTTCAAATGTTGACAGGTAGTGCATGCACTAATTTTTTTTTTTTTTAAAGTGCCAATTGCACGCTTCAGATGTTAATTTTTTTTCAAAGTGCCAATTGCACGCTTCAGATGTTACTTGCTGCACACTCCAAAATTTACAGAGTGCCAAATGCATGCTTCAATGTTAACTGCACGCTTAAAAAATTGAACATGTGCCAAATGCATGCATGCCCACTTCAAAATTGTCCAAAGTTCCAATTGCACGCTTCAACCACACTCATAGCATGCAATTGGATTTTAAACGCGCATTTCAACTGGAGAAACGCGCTTCATGTCAACTCCACCCTATTTGCATGCATGCAAGTTGCAAACGAGATTGCAAGCAACAACTCAAGCATACGGAGAGCGTGTAAACTACGTGCAGAAAGCGTGCCCATGCAAACCGGTTGCGTGCTTTTCAATTGCACGCAATTTGCACACAATTTGCACACAATTTGCATGCTCTGATTTGTATAAGGGTTTGCACCAAATAACACTATGGAGATATATTTAACTATTATATTCACACCTGCATTATTAAGTAAAATTTGTAAATTATTCCAAATCTTAGCCGAGTGAGCACAATCATAAAATAAATATTGAATGGTTTCAGTATATTGTTGACGAAAATTACAATTATCAGAAGTGATAACTTTTATTAAATGCAAATACTTGTTAGTTGGGATAATCCTATGCAACAGTCTATATTGAAACCATCTAAGTTTAACGTCACTCGAACACCGAAAAGGGACAAAACAATAAAAAGACCAATCCTTTTTACTGATATTAATAGTCTGGCACCACTTAATATAGGATTTGTGCTCATAACCTGAAAACTCCAGCAATCTATTGTAAACTGCTTTAGAACAAAAAGAACCACTTGCATGCACAGTATTTATATAACTAGGAAAAATAACCCTTAAAATTGTATCATTAGATAAACCCTTCCATTTTTCCTTAATAGAGCTGATAATACCATAATACTCCAAAAAATGGTTGATATGTTAAACTCTTGAGTAAAATTATCAAAAGTATCAAAAGTACCATTACTAATCAAATCGCCAATAAAACGTATACCCTTGTCATACCAACGTTTGTAATATACTGGGCTATTTCCAACTTTAAATAACTGCTATTCCAAATTGGCAATGTTAATATAGTAGTATCATTGTAAATAGTAGAGAAAACATCATGAAGAAAATTAAGTGTAGTTTCAAAAAGGTTCTTCCAAAAAGGATTACAGTTTTTTGAACTCACTAACTTCACATAAAAATCCCCATCATCAAAGAAAGAGTCAATACTTATATTCTACCTACGTAAAATACAGCAGACAAAACTAGAGCTCTTGCTCTTCAACAAACGACCAAACGTAGAGATCTTAAGAGCAATACAATGTTTACAAAAATCTACCATTTTCAATCCCTCATCGGGGTATCCTTGTATTAATTGTCTTCGACTTATACGGTCTGGTTTAGTTTTCCACACAAAACGGAAAAACATGGAATGTACTCTTTCAATATACTCTGGACTGGGTAACGGGAGCGTCATCATATAGTAATTAAAACAAGGCAAGAATAAATTTTAACAATGGTAATGCGACCCAGAACTGTCAGAAGACGTTTCTCCCACATCTTTAAAATATTAAACACTTTAGTCAGTGCATTATCATAGTTCTTATTAATCATACTACTTAGATAAATATTAAACACAATGCCCAATAGTGTAAAATCATCACCTTTATTCCAACAGATATTATATTTTTTATTGAAAGGAAACAAAGTCCCTATCAAACTCACAAACCCAACAAGAAGAGACTTGCTAGGGTTTAATTTCATTGAATTAATATTGAACATTAGTGTTTTTGTAGTGACTATGATATTTAGCCCTTATGGCCTTCCATGTTCTATTTGTAACGTGACGGGTTTCCCAGTCTGGGACCTGTATAAAAGGAAAAAGGCCATGTGTTTTCGGTGCACACTATTGGAACCGCGAATCAACCTACCAGTATAGTATTTACAGCAACTCGCGTTTACCTCCAATCCAGCCAAATTTAATCTCCTTCCGCGAGCAATTATTTTCATATACCTATAGCCTATAAGCAATCTATTTTATAAGTGACACCATCATACAGCCGCTCGGAAGTAAGTCTCCAACGCGTATTTATATTGTTACAGTTCCATTCCGCCATCTAGCTAGTCTTTCGCGTAGGTAGCCTACCGGTATACCGACTCAACGGTTGGCGCTGAGACTAGCGCTACCGAACGGTCGAGTATAGCCTAACGCGCTATTACATCGTCGTTAGCTGGATATTTACCTACGCGGGATATTTCTTTACAAGGATTTACGCGAGTGTTTATAGTTATACCACTACGAGATATATTACCAGAAGCCACGAAGAACGCATTAGGGGTAAGTCATAACCTCTACCCTTAATTATTATAAACATTATAAATTGGTGACCCCGACGTAATTTTTAGCTTCTGTATTTAGCCACTGAACTTCGTAGCGTGTCGCGTATTTATCTCACAGTTTTCATTCATAGCCTAGCCTTATACTTTGAACTGGACTGTTTCCATTGCGTTTTACTGTTAGCCTACCACAGCGTCGTCTCCAGTCTTATACATTACTTAGCGACATAGCGTTATACTCCTAGTGTTATCTATAGTTTTACGGTAGGGCATTTATAGTTGTACTGGCCACAACAGACTGTGCTTATATCATTATTGGTCTGTACCATCTGACAGTTGTGTTTTAGAAGCCACATTTTCTGTGCTGTTCGGCTATTTACGTTTTTCAATGACTCATCCGCATACTAGTACTAGGCCTTCAAAGATTCGTTTGCTGTTTGTTGCTGACTCTCGGGCTCACTCCTTTGAACATTACAAACAACCTGACGGTTACAACCTTGACATCGACTTTGTAATAAGGCGAGGTGCCAAAATCTCAGATTTGCTAACACCAACATTAGCAAGACTTCGTCGTTATCCCAGAGGTGATTGGGTCATCCTCCGATTAGCTGCTGGTATCAACGACCTTACCGAGTTCACCAGTCGTTCTCGAAACCACAGGGTTTTGCGCCGTTCATCAGTGGATGCTGATCAACTTATTACTACTCTTAATCGCTTCCGTGATACAGTCATCCAACACCATTCTAATACTATCATTGCTTTTACTACTATTCCTACTGCTTCTTTTGCCAAGTTCCAGGACAGTAAGAAATTATCATCTCCCATCCTTAGTACAGAAGACTTGGTAGGGTATCAACAGGACCTTGACAAGCAATTAGATTCTGTTAACTCTTTTATACGTCGTTTCAACCAACAACACCAAGCGGGTTTGCCTCTTCGTACTGTCTTTGGCATTCTTTCATTCGTCGAGCGACAAAGCGTAGAAACCGATCAGGTCGTGTCAACAAGAGTACAGTTCGGAACATTTTTACACAGCTGTATGACGGTGTACATGCAGTTTCGTCATTGAAACGTCGTTGGCATCTAGAACTCTGTAAAGCCTTCCATGCTGAGTCGCGTACACTGTCACAACGACTAAGTCTACAGTAACTTATTCTTATTGATTTATCCGCAAGTACTTATTATTCCGCTTTTAGTTGAGTTTCAAAATACCTACACTGTCATTTAGCTCGTTTTACCTTGTATTTGGTCGATACTCCATTGTATATTCCTTCGTATCTCTCGTTCCATCATGTCGAACAATGAGGAGTTAGCGCCACCGGGAGCTACTGCAGGTCCTGCTCCAGAACCCGACGTATCGCATGTTAATTTGCGGCTGCCACCATTCTACCCAAACGATCCTGCCATGTGGTTTGGTCAGGTGGAGAATCTATTCCTGACCCGGCGTAGTACCAGTCAGAAGACCAAATTTGCGTATATCGTCTCATCCTTAAACCCCGATGTTGCACAAGAAGTGAGGGACATTTTACTCAACCCTCCAGCTGAGGATCCATACAAAGTCGTCAAGGCAGAACTGATTCGCCGTACATCTGAATCCGAGCAAAAGCGTCTCCGCCAGCTCCTCATCTCTGAGGAACTGGGGGACCGTAAACCAACACAACTCCTGAGACGAATGCAACAGCTTCTGGGAGATCGACAGTTGGAGCCGAGTATCTTAAAGCAGCTCTTCTAGCAAAGGCTGCCAACCAACGTACAACTCATCTTGGCATCTTCTAGTGACTCAGTAAATATCGACGGCCTTGCAGCCATTGCCGATAAAATCGTCGAAGTCACTCCGGCTCAACCGTCCATCTCTGTAGTTCATCTACCTGTTCTTCCAGTTGCCAGTGCCGTTGCCCCTGACACCACACCACTGCATGACCTTGTATCCAAACTATCACTCCAAGTCCAGGAACTATCTGCCACGGTTTCTGCACTGACCAACCAGCGATCACGGGATCGATCCAGGAACACGTCTCAGCATCCTCGCTCTTCTTCTCGCCGACGCCAAGTAATCTGCTGGTACCACGCCACCCACGTTGACAAGGCACTGAAATGCACTCCACCATGCACCTTCACTACCCTCACGGAGAAGTCAAACGA
>KN883520.1:15139-48030 GCA_000934455.1 Apostichopus parvimensis | reverse complement strand
CTGCGGATATCGCGAAGACAGCCATTACAACGCCGTTTGGACTGTTCGAATTTGTCAAGATGCCTTTCGGACTCAAGAATGCAGCACAAACATTTCAACGATTCATCGATGAAGTCGTTCGCGGTTTGCCGTTTGTCTATGCTTATCTTGACGATCTTCTCATAGCTAGTGCCAACTCTGAGGAGCATGTTCTCCACCTTCGTCAGCTTTTTCAACGGTTGGATGATTATGGCATTGTCTTGAACCCTAGTAAGTGTCTGTTTGGTGTATCGTCTCTTGATTTCTTAGGTCATCGAGTAGACTCTCATGGTATTCGTCCTTTGCCAGAGAAAGTTCGTGCTGTCCAGGATTTCCCTCCCCCACAGTCGCTCACTCAGTTAAGAGAATTTTTAGGTTTGACAAATTTTTACAGAAGGTTTATTCCTCATTGTGCTGACCTCATGCAACCCTTGACGGATTTGTTGTCCTCTAAGGTTAAGAACAAGCCTATCGAATTGACAGAATTCCAAGTTGCCGCTTTTGAGAACATCAAGTCATCTCTAGCTCAGGTTACATTATTACATCATCCTGTGCAACAGGCCTCTATTTGTGTCATGGTGGATGCTTCGGATTTTGCTGTTGGTGGTGTTTTACAGCAGTGGATCAATGGTAATTGGCATCCCCTTTCCTTCTTCTCAACACGCTTACAGAAAGCTGAATCTAAGTATAGTGCTTTTGGTATGTAACAATATTACATCGTCGTTAGCTGGATATTTACCTACCCGGGATATTTCTTTACAAGGATTTACGCGAGTGTTTATAGTTATACCACTACGAGATATATTACCAGAAGCCACGAAGAACGCATTAGGGTTAAGTCATAACCTCTACCCTTAATTATTATAAACATAGTTTTACGTGAATCAATACCAATGCAGTTTGCTCTAAGGTACGGCCCGGTGACCACCCCTTACGACAACATTAATTGTCTTGCCAGGGAACCGACCCTTCTTCGGAAGTGAAGTACCTTGCAAACCTCTCTCTTACGTCGATTGACAGCCTTGAAGCTGCATTTGTAGACAGGCGGCCCACGTCTCGGAGGTTATTGACTCCCTGTACCATTCTCCGCCATTCGCCATCTTGAATCTCACCATCCATTGCTTCATGGTCAATGAGGTTTGCGGGAATATATCGGGGATTCTCCTGGTTTCTAGAGAATGTAATAAATTTTATCTGAATTTATTAATGTGCGGTCTTATCATTCCAGGCACATCAAATAGAGTGAAAGAGGCGGAGAGAAAGATCCGGAGAGGAGAGGCGGCGATAGGCCTCTCCACATAAGCATGTAACAATAAACCATCTATTTCTATATATTTGAAACATTTAGGCCAATCTGAAAAAGATACAATGCCTATTCGGAAAATAGTTTACTAGCACAAAGGAAGAAACGAATTTGAAACGGACGTTTACAGATTTCAAATTTATGTACATTTTCCAATCATCGTTGTTTGCATATTTTGCACTAACAGATTAATTTAATCATTTCCTTCGTTTGTTTAAAACCCTATTTTTTATTTTCAGTTAATAAAGTTCGTTTTCAATCCTGAATGATTTGTGTGCAGTTTACTTGAGTTGTGCACTTACCTGAAGTCTGTATCTTTCAGATAATTGTGTAGGCAGATTGTCGCTTTCACAACATTGCACACCAATTCTGGTGCTGCATCGATTTGTCGACGAAAGATGCGCCAACGTGCAGCGAGAATGCCGAATGCATTCTCTACTATTCGTCTTGCTCTGCCGAGTCGATAATTATAAATCTTGTGTTCATGGTCTAAGTTTGATCCTGTTCAGCAGATGAGGAAAAATATAAATTGTATGTTCTTTGATCGCAGAAAAAAACGTTTCAAATGAGCATCAGTTCTGGTAACAAAACTTGTAAGTTGCATACCTGAGAAAGGTCTCATCAGATTCGGCTTCAATGGAAAAGCTTCGTCCCCAACAAACACCGGCAGAACTATTGTGTTGGTTCCTGGGAGTGCTCTTGGATCTTGGATGTTGAGTGTACCAGTGTTTAACTGCTTCCCAAATTCGCTTTCACTGAATACCCCACCATCACTCTCTCGTCCAAATGCACCAATGTCAACCATGACATATTTGTATTGTGCATCTACAACTGCCATCAGTAAAATGGAGAATGTTCCCTTGTAGTTGAAAAACTCACTTCCTGCAAAATTATAAAACAAATTTATATTCGCAAATAAACGGGACTGACGTGTGTTTGTCATCTAAACTATGGTCAATTTGAGCAAGCCTTGCTTTTAAATGGACCTTCAGCAGTATCGCTCGTACTGTTATGTCATTGCGCTCTTTATCACCTTGATTTGTTTTGATGCTTTAAAATGTTATTGAATCCCTTTGATACTGTGGGAAATAAACAAACCAAGAACATGCCTCGCGTTCGTCTTCGTGCCTGTAATTTTCAATAATAGGCCTACTATGATCTTTATATTATTTGGAATCTTAGGCCCTATAGTTTCAGTTTTAATCTACGAGACACTATGTCTGGTGTAGAAAGTTTGGCGATATATTTTAACTCCATGAAGTTACAACCCCAAAATTGATAACATTAAAAAAACATTAAAACCAACCTGAGTTTGCAGGTGCCCGTACAACAACATGTTTGCCATCGATTGCGCCAAGGCACATAGGAAAGTTCCAGTACGACCAGAACTCTCTAGCAATTATTTGCCAATCTTCCTTCGTCGGAAATTTTAACACTTCATTATGAAGTGCATTCCAAATCGCGGCTGTCGTTTCCTTCAATATGCCATTTACGGTTGACTTTCCCAGTCTGAAACTTATTGCAACAGTTTGTTGTGAGTCGCCTGTTGCTAGAAGTCTCAACGTTACTGCCAACCGTTGAGATGGGCTAATGGGATACCGGTGAGTTCCACTTCTTGCAAAAGAGCATCAAAGCGAACCCTCGACATCCGGAAGTAGCGATGGTGGGTTTCTTCATCATACAGTCTCATTTCATTAATGAGAGCATGGAATTCACCCTTTTAATTTCTTTGCTGATTCAAAGGGCGGATATTCCATCGCCGCCCTTTTGGTCTTGACTGACGTCGATGGTGAGCCAGCCACAGTAGTGACAGAAGCAACATTTCCTCAATACCATCCATTTTCACCAATCAATCAATGACAGGTCTTGTAGCATCCCGTAATATTAGGATGCACCCTCCAGTTCATGACTTAAGAATAAACCACGTTGCACTTAGAACCATTGTCTCATTTCCTTATTCTCTCTGGAATACCCAATACGTTACACTGGCGACGAAGATAGGATAATTTTTTTTCGAGAAATAACGATATAGTAGTTCCGCTCCGGTACTCAGGAACCTTAATACGAATCGATGGCAGCAACGATTGGCCAAATTGGCGAGTTTAGAGAAGGACAGGAGGATGTCGAGTGTTACCTCGAACGCCTAGCGTTATTCTTCCAGGCTAATAACATACGCGATGACAGAGCCGTGAGTACGTTCCTCACCGTGGTAGGTCCGGTAGCCTATGCGTTGTTAAAATCGCTATCGTCACCGACGAAACCAGCCGAGAAGTCTTTAGTCGAGTTGACGGCCATGTTAAAGGATCACTTTTCACCGAAACCACTGACAATAGCAGAGAGATTTAAATTTCATAAGCGTGATCAACGTGATAGTGAAAATATTTCGGCCTATTTGGTGGAAATTAAGAAGTTAGCAGCTACTTGTGAATTTGGGAACTTTCTTGATGAAGCCCTAAGGGATCGCCTTGTTTGTGGGATCAACGATCAGCAGATTCATGGGAGGTTGCTATCTGTGACACGACTTACACTTCAAAAAGCAACTGAAATAGCCAACGCAATGGAGCTAGCCACCAAACAAACACTTGAATTCCAGGGTCAACCACAATCACGCCCTGTGAATGAACAACCCCAGGTTAATAAAATAAAGGTGGGATATGGGAAATTTCAAAGTCACAAAGAAAATAACGGTAGGAAATCGGAAAATATGAGGGGTCAAGGACAATTTTGTTATCGTTGTACAGACCCTAACCATGCCCCAGAGGAATGCCCATTTAAGGCACAGTCCTGTTTCTATTGCAAAAAGGTGGGACACATCGCCAAGGCCTGTCGTAAAAAGGCTAAACAGAACGAAAGGCAAGCTCAAAGATCCACATACCCGGTACGAATGGTTGAAGATGATAATTGTAGTAGTACCTGCAGCCAAATTGACTTAGGCCTATCTGAAAATGTGCAAAGAAAGACAGAGTGTATGTTGACCTGCATGCTGGTAATAAACCGCTTCGCATGGAATTAGACACCGGTGCTGCAGTATCCTTGATATCGGAGGATTGGTATCGACGAAATTGTCAGGGGCCTTTACAGAATACTGCGATTAAACTCCGTACATACAGTGGCGAGGGAATTCCTGTCTTGGGAAAGTGGATGACACAAATTACTTATCAGGGCTGTCCATATCAGCTACCTGCATACATCGTCAAAGGGAAGCGCCCATCGTTACTTGGGAGGGAGTGGCTGCGGGACATTAAATTGGACTGGCATAGCATTTTTGCAGTGGAATGCAGCCAACCAGTCACAGTGCAAGAGCTGAAAGTCAAATACCCTACTGTATTTGCAACTGAAGGAAGACCGATTGAAGGGTTCAAGGCTAACGTCCAAGTCGCTGATGGCACCGTACCAAAGTTCTTCAAGCCGCGGTCTGTACCCTACTCACTGAAACCCAAGGTGGAGGCAGAATTGAAGCGTCTTGTTCACGAACAAATAATCACAAAGGTGGACACAAGTGACTGGGCAACACCTATTGTTGTGGTACCCAAAGCGGATGGGGGAATCCGTTTGTGTGGGGACTATAAAGTGACTGTGAACCGTGATATTGAGAATGCTCGGTGTAACTTACCGACAGCGGATGACTTGTTTGCCACATTAGTTGGGTGGCAGGTGTTTACCAAATTAGATTTGACTCAGGCTTATCAGCAATTGGAGTTGGACGACCAGTCAAAGAAATTGTTAACCATTAATACCCATTTGGGTTTGTTTCAATTTAACAGGTTACATTTTGGCGTATCGACAGCTCCAGGGATCTTTCAGAGTATCATGGATCAGATCCTTCAGGGTATTGAGGGTGTTGTGTGTTACCTTGACGATATTTTAATATCCTCCCCCTCCATGACACGTCATGAGCAAATCGTTGGTGAAGTGTTAAGTCGCTTAGAGAAATACCATATCAGGGTTAAGCCATCCAAATGTGAATGGTTTAAACCTTCTGTTGAGTATTTGGGGCATAAAGTGGATGGTGATGGCCTACATCCTACTGCTCAAAAGTTGGAAGCTATTAAAAATGCTCCTAGCCCAACCAACGTTTCAGAACTAAAATCGTATCTCGGACTGTTAAATTACTATGGCAAATTTCTGCCTAATCTGGCTACATTGTTGCATCCATTAAATGAGTTATTGCGTAAAGACGTGTCTTGGAAGTGGACTGAAGCATGTGAAATTGCTTTTAATCAAAGTAAGGAACGATTATTGCAAAGTCAACTCTTAGTTCATTATGATGTTAATAAAGTGCTCAAACTGGCATGTGATGCATCAGCCTATGGTATTGGCGCTGTTATTTCCCACATTATGCCAAATGGCGAGGAAAGGCCAATTGCCTTTGCATCCCGTACTCTGTCGAGTAGTGAGAAGAATTATGCTCAAATTGAGCGGGAAGCATTATCACTGATTTTCGGGGTTCGAAAATTTCACAAATTTTTATACGGTCGAATGTTTACTTTAGTAACTGACCACAAACCCCTCCACAACGATTTTGAATCCAAAATCACCAATACCAACTTTGGCAGCAGCACGTATGCAAAGATGGGCTTTAATTCTATCTGCCTATACTTACAATGTTGAGTATCGTCCATCAG
The DNA here is from genome assembly GCA_000934455.1 of Apostichopus parvimensis. NCBI lineage: Eukaryota > Metazoa > Echinodermata > Holothuroidea > Aspidochirotida > Stichopodidae > Apostichopus > Apostichopus parvimensis. Next base: position 42,084 of record KN883520.1, on the reverse strand, counting down.
CGGACCATGGCAATGCGGATGCGTTGTCACGGTTACCGTGTAACCACAAGGGTCATGATACTTTGCATGAGGAGACCATTTATCATTTCTCCCAGGTAAATGATCTTCCTATCACATCAACAGATATTTGTGAGGCCACCAGAAAGGACCCTGTGTTATCAAGGGTTTATGACTATGTAGCAGTTGGGTGGCCCAGTCATGTTGAAGCAGAGGAACTTACGCCATACTTCTGTAGAAGGAATGAACTATCTATTGATGATGGTTGCCTCTTATGGGGGCTTAGAGTAATAATTCCTCCAGTGTGGAGACAGCAATTGTTGGAAAGCCTACATGAACAACATCTTGGTATGTGTAGCATGAGGGGGATGGCCCGTAGCTATCTGTGGCCTAGTCTGTATGGCGCTATTGAGGGAGTTGTTAGGTCTTGTAAAATTTGCATGTCCATAAGCAAGGGACCTCCAGTAGCCCCACTACAAACATGGGAATGGCCAACTAGAGTCTGGCAGCGCTTGCATATTGACTTTGCTGAGCTGGATAGTCAACATCTGTTTATCTTAGTTGATAGTTATTCCAAATGGGTTGAAGCAATCCCCATGTATCAAACAACCACTGCAAAGACCATAGAGGTGTTGCGTAACTTATTTGCGTCCTACGGTCTCCCAGAGGAAATAGTGTCTGACAACGGACCACAGTTTACCTCTGAAGCATTGCGTAATTTCATGCTAAGTAATGGAATTAAACATTCCAGGGTTCCGCCATACCATCCTGCCTCGAATGGTGCTGCGGAACGTACTGTGCAAACCGTAAAGAGAGCTCTAATCAAATTTAAGCTTGATCATACCAAATCAGCCATGAGTGTTTCACACAAACTAGCAAATTTCTTGTTCAGTTATCGAAATGTACCTCATTCGACCACTGGACGTACCCCGGCCGAGCTTTTTCTAAAGAGACATCCTAGAAACAGATTATCTCTACTGAAACCTAACTTACAACAAGTTGTAAAGGGAAAGCGAGAGAAACAAAAGTTTTATCACGATGAGGGGAGAGTTCAGAGGCGCACATTTGATATTGATGATAGTGTTAGAGTAAAAAACCACAAATCAGAAGGTCAGATGGCTACCTGGTAAAATTGTCAAGATCTGCGGATCCCATACTTATTTGGTTCACATACAAGGATCAGGTAAAATGCGATACACACACATTGATCAGATGTTACCATTAAACGAGTGTATTCAATCAACCTGAAGCTGGAAGCGACCTTGTGCATGAGTTTGTTCCAAGTGCGGTAACCACTCCTCGTGGAATGTTGTCAAATGCAACTTCTTCGGCTACTTCACAAACAAGAGAAAATAGTCCACAGCAAACTAATACCTCCATTTCAGAGGTTCTTCCTATAAACCCTTACCCCACTCCAAACAGACCCATTGCACTACGCCGTTCCAGTAGAGTGATTAAGCCAAGACAGATCTTGGATTTGTAAATATTGTTGATTTGTTTTTATTGTGTTCCTAAAAAAAAAGACAAAAGAAGTGACTGAGACATATTGATAAGGAAGGAGGAGTGTAGCATCCCGTAATATTAGGATGCACCCTCCAGTTCATGACTTAAGAATAAACCACGTTGCACTTAGAACCATTGTCTCATTTCCTTATTCTCTCTGGAATACCTAATACGTTACAGGTCTACAGGAAAAGGATTGCTGAAAAGTGATGCACTCTGCACTTGGCCGCCGTTCGAATACGATTTTTCAAATAAAGTATCAACGCAAGTACCGCGTGCGTTTCCACACGCGAATGCAAAATTAATGCGTATCTATTCTTAATTATGACACATTAAGTATGAACATTTGATCCGACATTCGCATTGTCGGGTACGTGCGCGCAGTCGCAGCAAGTATGAACCGGACTTAAGGCGTCGAGTTCCGACGCACCTACTGCCTCGGAGGGAGCTTCACGAGAGGAGGGGGAATCTGGTGGGATTTGACCCTCCCCTGCAGCTGATTCGCCCTCCCCCGTCGTTGCAGACACCAGCCCCGTGCCCGCACCGCCTCCACCACACCGCGAAGCGGACACGGGGTCTCCACCGGCTTCCGTCATCAACTCGTCCAGTTCCGTCCCCAGTCCGGCGCCGGAAAAGGTCGGCTTTAAGTGACGACTCGGACGACGGGTGCCCTCTGTCTCCATTACTTTATGTTTTGTTTAGCGAGTCCCTCTCCCGTCTTTTGGAAAGGGACTCCAGACTTGTTTCGTTGTACCAGGGGGTGCCAAAGTGAAATGCGTTCAATATGCAGATGACGTCACGTGTGTTGTTTCGAGTCTGGGCTCCTTTCGTGTCCTCTCGCAGGATTTATCTATCTTTGAGAGAGCTACCGGGCGAAGTTGAATCCGGAAAAGCCAAAGGGCCTTAGCCTTGGTAGCTGGAGATACAGAGACTTACCATTCGGTGCATCGTGGTCGTGATCAGAATATCAAAAATAATTGTATATGGTTCGACTACGGTGCACCTTGTGATGTAACCTGGAACGAGAGGGCTGAGATATTGGAGAGTAGGCTCAAACCCTTTGGCACCGTAATTAATCGTTTTGTTTCGCCCATCTTGTGGTACCGGGGCGCGGTGTATCCAATTCCTCGTCGCGTCCTGGTGCGTTTGGAGAGAGCGATATTTTCATTTATTTGGTCGGGTGGTACAGAGCTTGTCAAAAGGGCGGTAATGTACCAAAAACTGGAGAAGGGTGGGTTAGGGGTGGTTCATCTGGGAAGTAAATTGACTTTCGTTATTTAAGCAATTGTTTGTAGCGGTAACTGACCCAGGGTTGCCTTGTTCCTATTTTCTACGCTTTCGACGCAGGTGCAACCCGCGTCGATTGGTCCCGGCGCTGTTTAGCAACAGAGAACCGCATAGTAGTACTCCGAGCAGGGTGGTGCGTGTCATGTGCTCCTCTCTAATTGAGTTGCCCCCTGTTGCCCTGTCACGGCCGGCCCTCGTTCAGAGTTCCTTGCGGTATAGGGCCTTGAATGCAATTTTTGTACAGGGACGTCATTCTGCCGAAGTATTGCGTTCGGTGCATTCAAGGCAGAATGGTTGCAGGCTCCGTGATCTCGCCTGGAGAATTGCACACGGTGCCTTGGTGACCAATCTAAAAAGGTATCATTGGTGATTGGGTGATGGACTGTGCCCCAAGGACCGGCTCTGACAGCTTAGAGAGTACCGCTCATGTTTTTTGTCATTGTTGCTTTGTTTTAAACTTATGGGAGTGGTCCAGACCTGGACCGACCGTGTAACGGGAGACCGTTTATAGTCGGTAGGACAGGGCTTTATTTGATATGGGGTAGACCCTCCAGTTTGTTGTGTTGCATCGTGTTATTTATGTTTGTTGTTGTTGTTGTTGTTGTTGACCTTTGGTCCGTGTCCGTTTTTTCTTAGCACGTAAAAAGCATTTATGTTTGTGCTATTTTGAAAAACTTATTTGGAGGAATAGATGTCATATAGTTTTTAGGGGGAAATTTGCCAGTTGGCAGGCAGTCCTGGAGGCGGTGAAGTGTGACATTCGCCTTCAAGTTGAAAGCGATTTTCGCCGTTTATCTTGGGCTGCCTTTTTTGGACGCTGGTGTGCGGGGGAGGGGTGTTTCGTTTCGCTACGTGCTGGTCGTCCTTTTGTGGTTTTTTGATTGTTTGAGTGGGTTGTTGGGGGTTTGTCTCTGCAGAATCGGTGGGCGTATTTTACTTTTTGGCTCGCTTGACTTGAGTTTTCTTTGTTAGAATGGGATTTTTAGGTAGTGCCGTTTGGCCGTGACGTTTTGGATCCCGCAGGGCGGGTCACGTAAAAAGCACTCTTCTACATTGTTATTAGAGTTCATATGACCCATTGGTTGGGTGGTCCAAGGCGTGCTGGTTTAGATTAGGGCTTTAAGGTGTTTTTCAGGTCTCGTTACATTCATTTAAGAAGTGATGATTTAGTGGTCATTTTAATTGGTCAAGAACTCTTTGGACCGGGCAAGACTTAGAGTTCATATGACCCATTGGTTACCTCCCAGCCAGCAATCATAATTGGGGCCCATTCAGATTTGTCATTCCGTTCCACACAGGGCCCAATTGGGCCAAACAGATTGGGGCCCACGAGTGGCCCAATCTGGTCCCAAACCAATCCCATACATGGACCAACCGGGCCAGCTGTCTGGGGCCCACCTGGGACCCATTCTGGGCCCCAATCGTTTTGGCCCACACAGAACCCATACTGTGCCCAATCAGGTTAACTGCATGGGGCCCAAATGGGACCCATTTCAGGCCCAGTTGACTGAGCTTGACCCAAGTGAAACCCACACTGGTCCAAATTATAAGCCCACCTGGTTCATTGTGTCCCTTAAAATAGTTCAGTTATCTACAGGTTCACCACCTCTCAGCATTCAGGAAAGTGGCTGAAGGCCAAGTTTCAATCACGACCATGGGATGGGGACGTAAAATAAGTCTTGGGAGCATGCAGGTGTTTGTAAAAGTTCTCCATTGTCTCAGCGTGAAAGTGTTGTCGCCCCTATCATCCAAAGGACGAGAGAAGAGCTGGATATAGCTTGGTTGCACTTGTGTCCCACATATTATAGTAGGTTGTTGAATGGGGGTCAATTACACTTGAACCGTTGATGTACTGTCGTAGTACAGCAGAGATTAATTGCCTCAGAAACAAATCCAAATAAAAACAAATGTATTCATGTCTACATTCATTGAAATATATTTTTTCAAGAAGACAACGATGAAAACTAAACAATAATTCCTAAACTCCATAATTCCATTTTATTTTAAAGAAAAAATATGAAACTCTCAGAACTGAAACTATATGCATCCTAATTGGAGGGAACATTTTGGCATTTGGAGAAACAATAGAATGTCCAGGGACTCCAGGCAAACCCTGCAAATGTTAACGATGAGGGCAAGATGCTATATATTGCAAATACTTTTGCATTGCAAAAGTATGTATGTATGCTAGATCATCCTCTAGATCAAATGGAATCATAAAAACATGAACTCATTTAAAATCGTGACAGAAAGCTGAACTTTTTACTTTTTCTGGCAAGGTGAGAATAAACATCTTCAATGTTTTATGACAAGATAATGGCATAGGTAATAAAAAATATTACAACAGTAAATCTGGAAAACACAAAAATATAAATGGATGGATGTACTCTAGAATAATGAACATTGATGAGCAAGAATTTAGGTGTATAATCATTTAATGTAGATACGACACAATGAAAAAGAATGGAATGGTTTAGTACTAAGCATAAAAATTCACAGGGCAAGTGTACTCAAAATGTGATTTTTGTATGTTATAGAGCTTTAAAAATCATGCCAGTACCTATTCATCCCATCTCTATACAGGGATGTAGCTAAGGCCTGATGATTGGGGGGGGGGGGGTGTAGCGGCTGAAATTCCAACTGGATGGGTTTTGGAGCCAGAAAATTCCGACTGCTGCCTTGTACCCCCCCCGTACTACTCATCAACATTACCATGTTGAACGCTGTCGTAGCGCGCGGAATTATTTTTCGATACATCTGTACCACTGGCCCTCACTTCACAGTAAGCAACTGAGTATAGTTATCTGCTTGAAGGCTACATAGACTACTGACTACAAAAGCTATGTTAATGTAACAAAGGGGAAAACTTTTGTTTCAACAAATTATACTCGACGACATAGTGAATTACCCAAAAAACAGTGCTTTTTACTAGCACGCTTTATATTATTTTCCTTGGGGGGGGGGGGGGGGGGCAATTTATCACTAACATGAAACAATTTCAATTGTTCACTTCATTCCAACTGAGAATTTGGAATGAAGTGAATACTTAAACATTTTGCAGAAAAATGTTGAGTTGACGAGATACGATAAGTTGTCAATTAAACATTTTGCAGAAAATGTTTCAATTGCTCAGATGGAATGAAGTGAACAATTGAACATTTTGCAGCAAAATTTCCAATTGACGAGATATGAGTAGTTGTCAATTAAACATTTTTCAATTGCTCAGTTAAAGCATTTGAGCAATCCAAGATTTTTCGGATATTTGATAAGATTTTATCTTGTTTTCTAAACAATTTACTGAATTTTTCTTATGTTGATGGCACTTTTAAGCTTCCATAGATTAGCATTGAGTGTTTCAATTGTATATACCATAGAGCCAATGTTATCCTGAACTTACTTGAAGCTAGCGAACAGGGTCAACCCACCCAATAGCAAAATTAATACATAAATGAACCGAATTGAAGCTGAACGTAGTACAGTAGTTCTAGGCATTTTTTTTTAGAGTATTCAAAATCATAAAAAGTTTTGTAAGGTGGAGTATAAGGATCGCGAGATACAATTTCTCAATGATTAAAGGTCAATTTTGACTGAAAATTTTAGGTCACAAGAATATATGAAAATTAGAGTGCGACAGTCGGTAAAATTAGAGTGCGACAGTCGGAAATTCCGACTGTCGCACTCAAATTTTCCAGTTTTACCAAGATTGGGGAGATGAGAAACCCCCCCACATCCCCCCTCTAGCGACGTCCCTGTCTCTATAGCATGTCCGGCTACAGAGTTATGAGCATTTGGAAATTCCTAAAGAAATAAAATAGAACGGCCACACTAATATTTGATGACATCAATTCCTTAGTTTTGTAGCAATTCCTATGTTTTATATTGTTATACATAGTCATATAAACATGGAAGTTATAACCCTATCCGTTCTAAAATGTTAACATGTTATGTCAGCACTTGGGATTTAGATGATGTTCACACAATATTATTTATTTCACATGTAAGGAACGTGTGGAAACATGCGTATATATTTCAAAGGGAAATATAACACTTTTAGTAATAGCCAGGTATTGACATGAAAAATATGGTGTGGCCATTCTACTCCTATTTAATAACAAACTGCAAACAGTCATATCTCGGTAACTGAACATGCTATGATCGAAGATGGAAATAGTGCTACCGATATGATTTTCAATGCTCTATCTGATAGGTGAACTACAGTTTGAACAATTGCCCCCTTTAATCTACAAAAATCGGTTTGAACATGAAAAATACATATTTACAAATGTTGAAATTGTCGTGTGGTTGATGATTGAAATGACGAATGAATAGGTTGACTGCGTCCAATTGATTGTCGAGATCGTGTTGACAGGCCTTGAGTTGTTCAGTAGTGAGTATTGGCGAAAAAAATGGCGAAAACAGCTGCCTACTTTCCTGGAACTTAACAAAGGAGGCTGTAGGAATAGTAATAAAGGCAACAATAATGTGTGGGTGCTCTCGTTGAACAGCGTCCTTAAAATGTTGGAGACGTGAGATTAGCCAAGTAGCAGTAACTGGAGATCGACGGAGAACTCTGTGACCTGAATAATTGCTGGCGAATTCCGTAAGGTTGTTAAATGCCTGCAGCACAGCGAAGAATGACACAGTCGTTGGTAGGATAGCGACGTAGCTTATCTATGGTATACCGAAGCAAGTCTGCAACAGTGGCTATGCTAAGTACAGGTCCTTCAGGCAAGAATATGCCGTTGAATCAGTTATCAACAGAAAATTAATGCGTGGTGATCCACTACGAGACATGTGTACTGGAAAACGAACAAGGAGACTTATCTATGAAAAGTTGATAATGAAGACAAATAATACACCAACCGCGATTGCTCTGCAACTGTAAAAGGCTAAGTCAATGTAGACCGTAAGGATAGGCTGCCGCGAGTAATACACGAAATGACATGCCAACAGGTCTAGGCTAGTTGCCTGATATTGATGCTATAACTATAACTATAACTTGTAAAACAAACACCTCTGATCTAATAATTCGGATCAGTCCGTCTAGTAAAATTAAATGAAAAGTGGTCGGTCCTCCAGTACACGAAAATACACACAGTACACCGTCGCTCAGTCCAAGCTTAGATCGGTGACGTGAGAATCTTTACGCCAAGCCGTGGTTGGAACTTCCAGAAGGTGGCGCAAAGTAGTAGTAGTAGACTATAGGGCGCCTAGGCTTACTATCCTATGAACAGCAACCGTGCTAGGCTACGCTGATAAACAATAATCACCTGCGACGCGGACAGGAGGTGATCGTTAGGCCAAGAGCTCGCGGAGCAGTAAATAACACGAGCGGGCAATGATATGCGTGTAGAGCTGTAATTAAGTATATTAATATAGGTCAGCTGGTACTCGTAATAATAGTAATAATCCAAATGTTGCGGAGGTCCCAAGCTAAGATGTCGCATGTATTCCTGCGGTGAGTCCCTTAAAGTATTTTCCAAACGAGGAAACCCGTCACAGAAAGTTTTACACATCCGGAGATGAGGGTGCAAGGAAATAAAACTTGCTACAAATTCACCCAAATGAGTCACACACTCACAGAAAGAAATTGTTCCAAAATACTCACCGAGTACCAACTCCTTTCGAGTGAATGATTGAATTATCAATGATGAATTGAATTATTTCGATGGATTTCGTTGAATCATATCATATCGGATTTCGTGAGGGCATGGAGCGCGATACGTATTGGCGGCAAAAAAACGCGCCTAATTCGGGAATCAGTGTTGTCAGTTGGCATTGTCCTAATGATAGTGCAGTGTGAAAAAGAGATATATACATTGAAGTAGGTCAGCCGAAAGAGTGAAACCCAGGGGCGTACCGTACGGGGGGGGGGGGGGGGGGGGGTGTTGGGGGGTGTTCGTAAGTTCGTCGGTAAAATCAAATATACTGATGACCTTCTTTCTTTTCTTTTTTTTGGCTTGTCAGTTTTTCTGCTAACAATCTCACCAATTTAACATATTTTACGCAGACTAGCCTCATTTTTTCGAGCGAGATTGCTAACAATCAATTTTGCTCGGTAAATTTGGGTCGTACACCCCCCCCCCCCCCCCGAAACAGTCACAGAACGCCCCTGGTGAAACCGTCTTGCTCCCGAATGGGCCCGAAGCGGGCCATACATGAGGGCTAACCTGATCAAAAACCGAGTCTGTCCCAATTGGGCCACTACGTTAATGAATTAACTGTTGTCAAGGATTGGTGGCCTAGGGACGAACCTAAGCTTTCCTAAGCAAAAAACAAGTATGTGTTGCACATCTCAATAATGTTTTGAAGTATGTTAATGTATTGTGCCCGAATGGGCACTGAGTGGGCTGGCCCTGGCCCAACCAGGCCCAATTCAACCGATTGAAACCCAATTGGGCCCCAACTGGGCCTGCTGGCTGGGCTTCTATCTCTCATCCTAAAGATAGACTTTCTTTACGGGTATTCGCTCTGAACTGTCAATCTGCAAAGTCTAAATCTACTAGAGGAATCATAACAGATCTTATTGTTGAACATGACATCGATATTTTTGCACTTTGTGAAACCTGGTTTATTGACAATAAAAGTGATGACTTCTATGTACATTCACTTACTTCTCCTGGCTATGATATCATCAATGTCCCTCGTGGAAATGGAGATCCTCATGGTGGCATTGCAGTCATATACAAAAAGAACCTTATTATTGTTTCCACATCTGATAATAGAGGCTCTAACATCAAGAGTTTTGAATCTTGTGAGATTCTTTTCTCGACTGGCACCAAGTGTTTTACTTTTGTTGTCATGTATAGGCCACCCCCATCGGCTAAGAATCAGCTCAACACTGGCATATTCTTCTCAGAATTTTCGCAAACCATGCAAGACTTTACCATTGCTAAAGGTGACCTCGTTGTTGTTGGAGATCTGAACTTGCACCTGGATGTTGTTAATGACTATGGCACGCTCATATTCAATGATCTTGCCAAAACAATTGGATTTCAGCAGTTTGTCACCCAACCTACTCATCAATGTGGGCATACACTTGACGTGGTAATATCACGCTCTACTGACAATATTGTGGATACAATTCGAGTTCTTGATCTTATATCTGATCACCATATTGTTGCTTGCAATCTTGATATCGCAAGACCACCTCCGCTTGTTAAGACAACATCAAGGAAATATCGCTCTGTTGATTTGCCTGCGTTCAAGAACGATATATCATCTTCTGATCTAAAAACGGCTTCATCGGAGTCAAACAATGTATGTGATCTTGCTGACAAATATAATAGTGTCATGTCTGATCTCCTCAACAAACATGCACTCCTAAGTACAAAAAGGGTGGTGGTTTAGTAACTCTCTACATTCTGCTAAGCGCAATCGCCGTAAGGCTGAACGAAAGTGGATTTCAAGTCGCTCGCTGATTGACTTTGATAAGTTCAAGAAAGCAAGAAATAGCTGTTACATCGAGCTGTACCGATCCAAGTGTACTTTCCTCAACAACAAGATCATTGATTGTGGAAATGATTTCAAGTCCATGTTTCGTACCATAAATGACATTCTTTAGAGAAATACCAGAGGCTGCTATTGCGCCACTCCTCAAAAAGGCCAACTTAGACCATAACACGCTGAAGAACTACAGGCCTGTTAGCAACCTTCCCTTCCTATCCAAGGTGCTTGAGCGTGTTGTTGCAAAGCAGCTAACCAACTACATGACCGAGAACAGACTTCATGAGCCACTTCAGTCTGCCTATAAGCAGTTTCACTCAACCGAGACTGCATTAATCAAGGTTCACAATGACATCTTGTGGGCAATGGAGAGACAGGGAGTAAAAATCCTTGTCCTACTTGATTTGAGCAGTGCATTTGACACATTTGACCATGAAGTTCTTATACATCGCTTGGAATATCTGCTGGGTGTACATGGAATTCCGCTTACCTGGTTCAAATCGTACCTGTCTGATCGATCTCATCGTGTCCTTTGTAGATGGCAAGTTTTCTTCTGTTCAGAACTTGGTGTATGGCGTGCCTCAGGGATTGGTGTTGGGTCCTTTGCTGTTCGCCATTTACATTTTGCCTCTCTGAAATCTTGTTCGCGAATATGGGCTAGATCTTCATATATACGCTGATGATACACAAGTGTATGTTTCGGTTTGTCCAACATCTGAGGAGGGAGTGAAGCAAGCAGTTTCGAAACTTGAAGACTGTCTTTCCAAAGTGCAGGCATGGATGTCAACAAACTTCCTGAAACTCAATGCTGACAAAACTGAGGTTATGGTGATTAGGTTTAGAGCCCAATTGGTTAAGTACAACCTGCCCTCAGTGACTGTTGCTGGTGTTGATGTTCCCGTCCAGACAAACCCTGTCAGAAATTTAGGGGTTATGTTCGACTCCGGTATGACAATGCGTGCACAGGTCACAACTACTATCAGATCTGCTAACTATCATCTCAATGACATTAGTCGTGCACGCAAAATGCTCACTACTGAGGCAGCCAAGCTAGCTGTGCACACATTAGTTACCTCCAGGTTGGACTACTGCAACAGCCTCTTGCTTGGTGTAAACAAATCCCTAATCACTAAACTTCAGAATGTCCAACGCAGCTCTGCTCGCATCATTGTCAAGCGTAGGAAGTATGACTCTACCACATCGGAACTCATTGCTCTTCACTGGCTCCCTACACAACAGCGCATTAAATTCAAAGTTCTTCTTCTTGTCTACAAAGCTCACCATAAACAGTCGCCATCCTACATATCTGACTTACTACAGCTGCAAGCACCACGCAGACAGCTTAGATCATATACATCTTCTCCTCACTTTATCGTGCCCAGAACCTATGCTGTGTCATTTGCAGATCGCTCACTCTCCTGCTATGGACCAAAAGAGTGGAACACTCTTCCAAATCACATCAAGGATGCTCAGACTATTCATATTTTCAAGAAACTGCTCAAACGTTATCTTTTTCAAGAAGTGTATTGTAATTAATTTCATGTAACTGTCTTCAGCGCCTTTGAACAACTTTTGTTGATTTTGGTGCTATATAAATGTGTTCTGATTGATTGATTGGTTGGGTGGTCCAAGGTGTGCTGGTTTTAATTAAGGCCTTAAGGGGGTTTTCAGGTCCTGTTACTTTCATTTATGAAGTGTTGATGTAGTGGTCATTTTAATTGGTCAAGTACTCTTTGGACCGGGCAAGAGGCATTATGGTACTCTTCTACATTGTCATTAGAGTTCGTATGACTCATTAGTTGGGTGATCCAAGGCATGCTGGTCTTGATTAGGGCTAATTTTTTTCAGGTCCCGTTACATTCATTTTAAGTAGTGATGATTCAGTGGTCATTTTAATTGGTCAAGCACTCTTTGGACCGGGCAAGACGCATTATGGTACTCTTCTACAATGTCTTTAGTTCATATGACCCTTTGGTTGGGTGTTCATAGGCGTGCTAGTCTTGATTAGGGCCTAAAAGTGTTTTTCAGAACCCCTTACTTTCATTTAAGAAGTGATGATGTTGTGGTAATTTTAATTGGTCAAGTACTCTTTGGACCGGGCAAGATGCAGTATGGTACTTTCCTACATTGCCATTAGAGTTCATATGACCCATTGATAAACATCTTTTCCACGACCAAATGTTTAACATTTTGTAAGAAAGAATTCGTCTTGCCACAGGTGTTACGTCGATACCATTGTCGAATAAGTAACTGAGTAAGTAGCAGTAACTCATTCGCGAATGTTGAACGAGGAACGCGGAATAAGTATCTAACTTCACACCGGTACGGTTGCTTTTCCAATTATGCCGCTTGTTGAACTCGTTGAAACGCGGGTTGAAATTTAAAGGTTCATCTGCGGTTTGAATTTTAGCTCTACCTTTGCATGCTTGAAGTAAACCAGAGTCCGTGGGGAACATATAGGCGGCCATTACCGCACAAAATGTAACCATAAATCACACCAAAAATGTAATTTCTCCATCAAAAATAAATTTAATCTATCAAAGTTATATTTTTTCCATCCCCTTAAAAATGTCTTCATGAAAAAATTACTGAATCAAAAAGACATTTTCTCCATCACAAATAAATTGACTCCATCAAAAATGAATTCACTAAATCACATTAAAAACTAATTTGACCTTCAAAAATCATTCTTGTTCATCAAAATTAAGTTGATCCCGCACGTATTACATCTACCTGTTCGTTGTAAACTCATCCCGCATCCCGTCCAAACAACAAAGTTACCCCCGGAAATAAATTCCGTCCAAAATAGGTAGTTCTTTCTCAGTCACAATAGTTTGACTTTTTTATGTCCTTATTATGTCATTATATAAGTGTAAATGTACCGTGGAATTGTCAGTATTGCTGTGGCATAACAAACCAAATTGCCGACCGACCGGATATAACGACACTCGGGATTGGCAGAAACTCCCTCATCATTAGATCTGGGCCCCGTTTCATAAAGGCTAACGATCGATCTTAAGTTTGATATATTGAGCGTAAGTCGGTCAATCAAGCGTAAGTTTAAGATGAATCTTATCTGCGTTTCACAAAAATACTTTGATATCGTGCGTAAGTCGAGACGAATCAAGCGTAACTTTAAGGGTTGATTGAAATTAATCTTAAGTTTGATTGAATGTAGTCATCGCAACATTTTCATACCATTCTAACCTTACAAAGTGTGTAGGTAAAGGTTTAGTGTCAGTATATAGTTTGTTTTCGTGGAGTGCGGACGTGTTTTCGGCTGCTCTCCACTTTTCGTTCACCACACTTTGTGTTTTTTACGTTGGCCTTTCAATAGTTTTTAGTTTGTTTAGTGTAGTTTTGGCTTTGTTTCGTGGTTTTTGGTTCGCCGTGACAGCAAAATCGTATTGTTGAGTTTTTCGGGGGGGGGGGGGCTAAGGTCGTTCCCGGACAAGTTTTTTTTTCAGTTTTGCGTTCTGTTGGTTTAAAGGTCTTTGGAGAGGTATGAATTGTTTTGATGTTAGATTCACCTCGGAGGGCTGCCCGCGTCCGAGGCGTCCATGTGTTGGAGGGAGGTAGGGGACTGAAGGTCACACCGTATGACAGTTCGGTGTGGGTGACAGTCCTCCACCTCCCTCTGGACATGTCTGAACAAGTTGTTGTGCGGACACTGGGGCGTTTTGGAAAAGTGACCGACCGGCTACGAGGAGCCGGAATTCCTTGAATGTAAGGGTGTCAAGACTGGGACTAGACGAGTTAGAGTCGAACTCAAGTCCGATATCCCCTCTACCTTGTGGGCTAATGGGCACAGGGCCCACATTGCATATCCGGGCCAGCCTCGCACTTGTTGGAGGTGTGGGCTGGAAGGTCATGAGGCCAGGTTGTGCCCGAACAAGCGGTGTAGCCGCTGTTTACAGGTTGGGCATACCCTGGCCGAGTGTAAAGGGGATATCGTTTGCAACTCGTGTGGGAAAACGGGCCATCTCGCCCGTTTATGCCCAGACCGCTCATACGCCGCGAGAGCGGCTACTGGCGTGATTGAAGCGGTCCCTGTCCCGGCCTCTGACACCGTACCACCTGATGCTCCTGTCATCGCCCCAGTGTCCGACACTAGCGCCCCGGTGTAGGCTTTGTTCCCCATTTCGTGTCCGACCTCTCCCCTGATCGAACTTGCCAAAACTGCCAGCCTGCCCACTGAGGCAGAGCAGGACAAAACGGCGGAGATGGTACTAGCGGAGTGGCATGCGGCGCAGGATGCCGCTTGTACTGGTTCACCGGAAGCTACGCCCGCTATCGGTGATACTAGTCGGGCCCCGAGTCAACCGGCCCAAGAGACATTAAGTGGCCCAGATTCTGACTCGCCAATGGAGGACTGCACTATAGCCTTATTAGTTGTGGCTAAGGAGTCCTCCGATTGGTTTGACGAGACGAAACAGGCCACTGATCTCATTGACTCGAGTGGCCCTTCCACCCTACCCGCAGCCGCTTCTGCTAAACCGGACACGATGCTCGCTAGTGGACCTCCTGTTCCTGACAGGGAGGTCCACTCGAGCAAGGTTCACGAGGAGCTAAGAACTCTGCTACCTCGTAGGAAAAGGGGGAACACTGCCAGAGGCCTGAAAAGACCCATATTGGGAAAAATTCGCAGGTAATGCGCAAGCCCGTCGTCTTCTATCGGGACGGCGTACCCCGGATGAATATTGGAGTGAGTTAGTTGTAATATGGGTTGGGGGGGGGGTTCTGTTTGTGGTTTGGAGTTGGCTTTTTGGGGCTGGTTTGTAGAGCTTTGTTGTTTTGGTTCCTGTCCATTTCACGTTACGTTGAACGCTGCATTGTATACGTGTGTGGGTTGGTGAAAGGTTTCTGTTTGTGGGTATTCGGTTGGGTTATGGTGGTTGTTTAACAGACTGGGATTGTTTTTGGTTTTGTTGACCTTTGGTCCGTGTCCGTTTTCTTTGTACGTAAAAAGCACACATCAACTTGTCGAAATATTCGTTCTAAGTTTTCATACGCTCGTAAACTAAAACCAAAATATCTATCATGGATGCCACGAATCATAAAATTGGAGCTGCTTCTTGCTTTGAGGATTTGGAAGTCATCGCTGCTGAGGAAATCCTGAACGAGGGGGAACGTGAGCAATTTTTTGAACGTATGTGTGATTTTTTACGTCCGGAGGATCAGCCTAGCGATAACGTATCATCCAGTCAACGAGAAAGAGGTAAGGCGTACATTTCATTCGAATATATATTCACGTATAAGTTAAGAAGGAATCATTCAATTCAAAATAAAAGACATTCCAAATTAAACTAAATTCAGTTAGAGTTACGATTAGACTCTTTAACTCTGTATTGACTTTTCTGTTCTGTTTAGTAAAGAACAAAACAAATCCCAATATATTAGATAGGTTTAGGTTAGTTCTAAAAAAAAATTAAAAAATAGTTAGGTTTAGTTCTTATTGATTTGTATTTTATTTGTACGTGTTCTTAACAGATATGGTCAGAGAATGGTTGAACGAGTCCGAGTTGCCCAAAATGAATGCTATGGAGACTTTGGTATTAGACTGGCTAGTTGATGGAGGGGAATGTGAAGGGGTTACTGATGAATAAATGATTTCAGCTATCCTACGCTTAGTCCTTTCGATGAAAGTTCATCTACCACCTGTATACAACAACCACAACAACAACCTACAAACCAGCATATCGTAGGAAGGATCAACGACTGCTGGACTCTCTACACAAGCGCCCCCGATCAAACCGGAGAAGGCCGTAAACGCTTAAGGGATATTGTAGAAGAAGAAGAAGACATTGACCCTTTATCTGAACACGATACCAGTGAAGACAATTTCAGTAATTATGATGTAAGTGAATTTTATAATATTGATAAAGTTACTGAAAAATATGTTAAAAAATTCAAAGCGACATCAAACGATTACTGTATTACGTTTAATTTAATAGAAAATGCCAAAGTCGATATTGATATTGATATTTGAGCATTTATTACATAATGAATTGGGTTCTAATATATCACCTCACGATATGGTCCGCATTGTTATTACGTCAGAACAATTAGATACACCTATTGCTTTACCGTTTATAAGACGTCGTGACGTGACAGTGGAGAAAATTATGGCTGAAATTCAGAAGGTTTTACAGTCCAATCGGGAATTATATCTTGACAGTGAACTTAGGCTGAATTTGATCCATTTGAAAATGCCTTCAGATGGGGGTAGGTCTACCCGGTGTAAATTTACCGGTAGACAATCAATTGATGATTTTTTTCGTGGTAAGCAATGCATCATTTTCATTCCACGGGATAACGATGAACTTTGTTGCGCTCGAGCTCTAGTGACATCCCTTGCTATTAAAGACAAAAATCACCCTAAGTTGAGCCAAATTAAAAGGATAGAAAGATACAGCTCGAATTAGCGAAAGAATTACATGATAATGCGGGGGTACCCCAAGGAAAGTGCGGTATTCCTGAACTGCAAACTTTTCAAAATTATTTTGGTCGCCGTTATCAAATAGTTGTTTTAAGCGGTTTACAGTCCCCCGAAGTCATTTTCAAAGGCTCAGATTTACCGATAGGGAAACAAATTTTTCTCCACTTGCACGACGGCCACTATCATTTATTACTTCAACCAAACGCTTTTTACGGTAAAGGCTACTATTTTCATTATCACAACACATTGTATGATGATCGCTTCAGACACGTATGTGAGAGCACGTGCAACGTTTGTTTTGCAGGAAATTGCAAGACCGAAGTGAATAATCAATGGATTCATTGTAACAAGTGTAACCGTGAATTTAAAAATGAAAACTGTTTTAGAAATCATATCAACGAAAAAGCAAACGTGATTCTATGACTGTTTGTGAACGGTTTCGACAATGTGAACACTGCGATCGGTTAGTGAGGTTAAGGAAAACCAGGGACGGGGGTTATAGCAAGCATAATTGTAATGAGTATTATTGTAAGATTTGTCATTTTACTGTAACAGAACGATCATAAGTGTTCTATTCAAGTATATAAGGATAAACAAAAGCATTTGGAAAAAGAAGGGGGAGAGGGTCAGGAGAAGGGGGAAGTGTGTGTACAGCAGGATTCAAGTCAAAGAAGGCATTGAACAAAAATCTGCTCCTCGCGCGTACGTTTTTTATGATTTCGAGACCACCCAAGAAAGTGGAACACATGTGCTAAACTGATGTGTTGCCCAGGTGGTTTGTGAGGGGTGTATCTCTGAAACATTTGAGACTCTGTGTAATTTTTGTGGGGATAAACAAGTCATATTTTCGGGGGCTAACACTCTAAGCAAATTCGGGGAATGGTTTATTAAAAAAGAAAATACCACTTTTATAGTAATTTCAAAGGGTTTGACGGGTATTTTATTTTGGATTTTCTTTACAAATAAGGGTTGACGCCGAACATCATTACCGCGGGCGGGAAAATTATGCAAATTGAACTGTCGAGTCAAAAGATTCGGTTTATCGATTCCCTTAATTTTATGCCTATAGCTGCTCTCCCCAAAACGTTTGGGATCGATGAGTTGAGGAACGGCTATTTTCCACATTTATTTAATACTGAGGCAAATCAAAACTATGTGGGCCCTTTGCCCGATGCCTCCTTGTACACTCCAAATGCTATGTCAGTTAAAAAGAGAAAGGAGTTTATGAGTTGGTACGAAAGTGAACTTCAGAAGAATGTCCCGTTTGACTTTCAAAAGGAAATAGTGTCGTACTGTATCAGTGATGTTGATATTTTGAGACGTTGTTGTTTATTTTTTCGTGAATTCTTCATGGAAATTACAAAGAAAGACTTGCGAGGGGTTGACCCTTTCAAACATTGCATGACGATAGCCTCCGCATGTAATGTAGTGTTTAGACGTAATTTTTTGAAGCCTAATACAATTGCCGTCTTCCATCATCAAAAACAAAAGCAAAATTCTTATGTATCGATTCAGTGGTTACGGTACGTATATACATACAACATGCTCAGAATGAAGGGGAAAGGAAAATGGGACCGTACTGGGTAGATAGGTTTGCTACGGAGGGTAATGTTATTTTTGAATTTCAAGGGTGTTGGTGGCACGGATGTCCGATATGCTATGACGAGGACACAATACATCCGTATCATCAAATTACAATGGGGGAGCTCTACAATCGGACTGTAAAGAGAAAGCAAATTGAAGAAAAAATACATTGAAATAAAAGAAAGAAAAAAAGAGAAGGGCATTGACCCCCCACACACCCCTCATATTTCGTGTTTTGTTTCACTTTCTTTTGCGTTATGTCTTCTTTATTTATGTTCCTCTTTTGATTTTTAAAAGCTAAGATGATATATGATGAACTAATGATGAAGGAAGTAATGACGGATTATAAAAAGTAAACCAAAAATATTAATAAATAAAAAAAATCATTACAGGGCTTCCCATTTTAACCATTTATGACGTTTAGACATAGATCTAGCTGGAGATGTTCTTCTACGAGAATTTCTTTTCCCGGGAGGAGTGGGTAATAATCGGGCGGGTGGGTCCTTCAATTGGTGCATATATTGTCGCCTTGATACATTTCCGACATAAGTTTCGGGAAAATTGATTGTCATTAAACCTCTCATAAACTGTTGCCACCCAATAGGATTAAAATCTTTACGCGATTGTAACAAATCGAGGATTAAGTCGGTGATGTTAGAACCGACTACTGGATTACCCTCATAGATTAACTCCCCTTTTAAATTCCAATCGATAGTAGGTTCATGATCTGATAAACGCTGATGATGAATACGGTCTAACAAAAGTTTAGCCTTGTTTTTAATAGATTTTGGAAAATGTTTGATTAATTGATAATTTGGTTCCTCCTTGGAAGATTGATCCTTGTTAATAGGGGTAGTAGTTTGACTCTGAGACTGATCCACCGTCGTCGTCGTATCGCTCATAACACGCAGCGCGATAGGTTCCCCGGTTGTTTTTTCTGCCTCCAAATAGCGTTGTAGAATCTGATGGTACAAGTCCACTTTTTCGTACAGGGTTAGGTCCTTCCTATCTAGAGTGTTTTTCATGGCTTCATCCAATTGGTGGAGTCTGGATGGCGTTTTATCCTGATTGGTTGCGTTAACCACTCGAGCCACATCCTGAGGCATCAGAACCATCTTCTTGGTATATTGCATGATATTTTATCGTTGCGTCACAGCACCTAGTAACATGCCTCCCAAAGATTGAATGATAGGTTTTAATATCAAACTCAAAAAGCTTCCCCTCTGTATTAATATATCCTTGCGCTTTTTATTGGATAGACGTTTGTTGGAAAGTTCCCTGAGATGTTTCTTGTACCGCGACAATTTGGACTTCTGGACGCGAGATAATGGTACATTTCCTTTTACAACATTGGCGGCGCATTCACATAAACTTTTGATTAACTGTGGGTCCGCGTGTTGTAGGAAAGCCTTTCGCTGTTTGGGGGAACATTTTGATAAAAAAATCAATTTCCCGGGCATGGTTTCTCAAGCGGCGTGATGGTGGTGCCATGTCTGCGTTTCAGATAAAAAATGAAGGCCTTAGATCTGTGTGTCTATGTTTTATCAGTTTGTGTTTATTTCCTTCGATCATTTGGGTACGTATGCATACTGCGTCTCATGTGGAAAATGTTTTGTACGAAGACGAAAATCCTCGGGCGTGTAAGGCTTTAAATCGATGAAGAGGTATCCGTATGGATTCTTGGTAGCATCTGCAAACGCTTCTTGCATAAATTTGACTTGACCTGGATACATCTGTTTGCCCAAATTTGAGACTTGGGTTTTGTCTCTCGGGTTTTTAAATAACACGATATAATGTGCATTCAGTGTGATATTACGCGTTTCTTTTGCCCCGTAAAAGAAATATTTCTGTGATGTGATCCTTTGGAGAACAAATCAGTTATGCGTTGATCGTTCCCATGTGACGTCATAATATCGTCTAAAACCATCAAAGTTTTGTAAGATGGGTCAAGATATGTCTCCAAATCCGACGGGAGACCTTCAACAAAACGGATGTTAGAGAGGGCAGCAGACAGCTCCATAAAAGCTGGCTGGTATTCCCCATAGCAATACACAATCCTCTCAGGCGTTCCTTCAATGACATCTTACGTCAACATTTTCTTTACAAACTGCGTTTTACCACAACCAGTAGGCCCTGCAATGACGCACGTAAAGGGATGTTGTAATTTCGTCGAATGCATTTAGAGAAATGAACCCGTTTCCAAATGTTACCCAAAATATATAGAGAAAAAATGTCTCGACTACGAAAACGGTGCACAGTCGTCTCATGAGCGTTATCGTCATTAGCCTACGCATATTTGAATCCTGATTACCACGCACACTCCTTTTTAAAAATGATTCTGGCAATTTGAAATGCCAAATATTCGTCATCTACGATAGGTAGGGCGACGTCATAGCGTTGTTCGATAAATGCATTGACCAATGAGTCGTTCAGTTGCCAATTCTTCGTAAACTGGTTGACGATTCGTGACATGGACAGACCTCTAACTCTGTGCAATAAAAATACAAACAGTGTTGGCCACACGCTGTTGAGAAGAAGTCTTGTATCTGCTTGTCATTTACTTTCAGGGGTGATTTTGAAGCGTGTCTTCTTAGAAATGGTCTAAAATAAGAGGCACATGATTCGGGACACTCTTAAAAGTTGGGTAAAAATATTGACCAACTTTTAACCAACACTGGGTACATATGTAACCGCTCAAAAAATGAGCAAAGTTTGCCCAACAGCAGTTGGGTAATGCATTTACCATGTAGTTGGGTAAATTATTTTACCCATTATTGGTTAATCCATATAGTTAGTTGGGCAATTTGTTGCCCAAGATTGGTTAATGAATAAAATTGTATCGGAGTTTTTTTACTCAATGTTGGTTGATTGTTACAATTAGTTGGGCAATTTGATACCCAATATTGGTTAATGAATCTAATTATATTTGAGTGATTTTATCCAATGTTGGTTGATTGATACAGTTAGTTGGGCAATTTGTTACCCAATATTGGTCGATGAATGAAATAGTATTAAATTCTCATTTTATTGATGAAAACAGCTTCAAAAAGTTTCACTAGAACTAACAACACAAAAAATGGTTTCACAGAATTTAGCAAGATGTTATTGTTGGTTGCAGTAATCTATTAACTTACTTTATATCATATTGTGTCAATATGTTCATCATGAAAAATCCAACCCTCAATGTATGCTTTGCAAATTCGCTTTAGGACTTGGAACATGAATATTGATGTACAAGTTCATCATGAAACTACAATTTATTCTCTTAATGGATAAAATTAACCTGAACATACACAACATTGTTGGGTTCTTGTTCATTGACCAATTTGTAACAAGGTTTGTTTACAGCCTTTCTTACAGTTATAGGTAATTGTTTTCACTAGATACTCCATTAAGTGCTAAGAAGTTTGAGCACAGAAGCAAGAAGTTCAACAGGAAATGGCAAGTCCTCATAATTATATCATGATAATTATATAGATATAACTAGGAGTGGAAACAAATATGGCTCAATGTTAGAAAAGGAGGACTATTTGTGATATGTCAATGGTTAAATTCCAACATAAGTAGCCTTGTGCAGCTACACATATTGTTCATTTTTAAACATATTACCTATACAATGCAAACTGACTTAAATGGAACACACATGGTATCACACATACAAACCTCTCATGTCTTTAATGTCATAATTGTTTGTAATTTGAGCACAATTTGTAACTATAAAAAACGTAAAACTTATTTTAATGTAAAACATTGCATACAGCATGAAAAAGCATGACAATCACAAAACTGTTTGAACTCTAGCCCTAGTAGTTATAGTGTAAATTTTTCAAGAATAGTCAGATCTGTACATTTGTCTTAAGCAGGATCAAAACAACATCAATGTGTACACGTTATCGAAAACATGATGAGATGAATTTTATAAGCAAACTTATACAAACATTTTAAGTCATATTTAAGTAAAGTTTCACATAAAGTCACATAACGTCAGTGCATGTTTATGAAAAATGATAACATGCAAAGAAGTAAAAGAATTTTAAGTTAAAAAAACGGACTTAATTATTGAACCAATGAAATGAGTAAATGCAGCAAGGTTCGGATCCAAGAAGTAAGTCATAACTTTTTGTTTAAAGAAAAACTGTAACAAACAGATTAACCTATCCAGTACACTAAACAGTCATTGCTTGGGAGAAATAAATGCCATAAGATCTCTGATGCTGCTTGAAACGTTTGCGTCAAAGAATTCGTATATGAAGGTTTGAAGAAACTTCCATGTCAGTTTGCAATGTTGCTGGAATTCAATATCGAAAATAAACAGTGACTTAAAGGCATTGAAGACTCGCCCCAAACCGTTGCAGCCAACTAGAAAAAGTTAACTTTCCGTTGCTTGCAAGTGAAGTTTTGTTCGTGTCGCTTCAAAATGCAGACAGTAATGAAACGTGATACCTTTTTATCTTTAGCTGGACCTGAGATGTCCATCGCTGTATCGCTCATATACTGTGCTGTGGGTATTGACCGCAGCTGTATGTACTGACTGTACACTAGTGTGTAATTACCGACGGTAGCAAGCTGTGTGTGTATTTTCTGGGATCGATGGTGGTGTCTAACACTTCTGTTACACCTCATTCGAAACTAGGTCAGATTACCGGCATTAGACATTTCTTTTTGCGCGAGTCTTCACACCCTTTAAAGCAAACATCTATTGCTTTGAGTAGGGATGGTTGTGGCAGAGCATGTCTCTCGAGAATAACATAGGCCTGGGATGGTGTTAGGTGGTTGCCTCTGCACACTACAAAGGGCTGTGGCGTCATGTCCACATCGATAGTCCTTGCGTATTCTTCTATGTCAACATCCTCCTACAGTAATAAAAGAAAAGGTACCATTTATTCCTGGCTGTGACTGTAATTTATTCCTAACTGTGACAGGGACATTTCAAATCAAAGAAAATGCAATGCAGAATATGACTGTGACACCATCGTACTAAGTACTACTAACCTTAGCTAGACAGGACAAGAAAGAATTTAACTGCTGACTGCTGAGCACACACAGCTAACAGCATCTCTGACCAGATTCCAGGGTAAACAAATTATGTGAACGTGGAATTTCGGTCACATGAAGCACGAGATATTTTCTCTCATAAAAGCCGTAAATTCACATTCATAAAATAAGTGACCTTGCAACTTTAAACAGATTCAGAATAACCTTTTGGTCATGCCATTTTAGTATTAATTTCATGTAGCAACTTTGAACATTCATACATTACAGTAATCTTACTAGTTTTTCCTCGACCAATTCATTCATGTTCATTTTGAACATTGTTTTCATTTACTGCTAGTTCAGATGGCAAACTATATGTTTTGTGAGCAGATGCCTTTTGTAACTATAGCATGTTCGAAATGTTAATTTACAGTTTCCCTGACTACAAATAATATTTGACCTATGTTGAGCATTAATGCCATGGGCATGTTTCAAGTGAAAGAAATAAGTCCTAATGTTGCCATCCAAAACCCTGAGACACTTGAAAAATGTATATCCCATTTATCTTTTTAAAGTACCTTCTGTCTCCAACCCTTCAAAAATTTCATCCTGGTGCCAATCTTTGGTATGAGCTCCTTTATAGTACCTTCATCCAACAAGGACAATGCAGCACTGTCTATCTCATTCTCTGAAATAACAACAATAAAAAACAAGCATTTAAACAAAATAGCATAAAGTTTAATCAAAACAGTGCCAAAAAGCAATAAAGGGAGGGGAGAATTCATTAAAAAAAATGTTGCACCTTCGTCAAGTAGTGATTTTTATGTTTTTCAGTGTAAGCAGATAGAGTCTTAAAATCTACATGGTTGTATGTGGTTATCGTGAAGAAAGGTACAACCGTTTTTGATGCCCAAATGACACAGTTTGGGCCAAATATGTTTTTCAAAAAACTACTTTACCCGCCATAACCCCCTACTAAATGGAAATGGTTTTTTTCATTTCCTGACAATGATACATGAATACCACGGGTCAGATATTTGGCTGTGAGCCAGCAAAGTGATGAAATATATCAAATATATCAATTTTAATATTACAACATTTTTTTATTATGCCACACAACTTGGTAAACCAAACCAAATGGTCATCGAAAGTTGATTATGGTTTTATATTTTGGATAAATGCATACACCTAGCCTTAGCATAGGCCCTTTTAAGAAAAAACACTTTTATCATTCAATTCATTTATACCTGAAAAATGATAGAAGGAAGAGACATATTTTTACATGTCAAAATCTTGTCTTTCTGTTCACATAGTCTCGGGCCTACAGATATACGCCTACTGTACCAGTTTTGTGGAAATTTTGCAGACGTAGGATCTGCACTTAAACCATAAATTTATGAATATTGTGAGCCCCAATAAAAGTCGACACTAGTAATACTAAGGCGAGGTATAAATTAGTAGTTTCTTGTCCTGCCTGCATCCTTTTGCCCACTGGGTCAATTTTCTTTCCTCTTTTTAATTTTCAAATTTGAACAACCAATTTACCCAAATTTTTACCAAAGAAATTCCCCTTCTGGTCGCACTAATTATCTCTGCACCCTCACTTTTTCTGAAAAGTTAGGACGAGAAACTATTTTATTTATACAAATGTGATCAATATGGCCCAGGCAATACTAGCATTTATTTAAGTTATATTTGTAATATATGACACAGTTATATTTATAATATATGACACTCAAACTAAGTTTTCAAAAAACAATTTTCTACAAGCTAGTAATATGAAGTGGACTAAGTTAGGCCTATCCTAAATAGTTTTCTAAACTTTGCTCAGAAAACTGAAAAATGTGAGCCTAGGAGTAGGACAAGTGTCATCAACTTTACTTATCCCACGCCAAACACAAGCATAACGTTAGACCTCCTTAGCCTAACGTACACGTAAAGCGCGCTCTATCTTGTGCAGCAGAGTTAGACCTAGCCTACGCACGGGCTAGTCTGGGCTATGAACACAATATATACTGTTGAGGAGTCTGTGCAGTAAGAGCGGATACTTGCTTCGCAACGGTGGCCACTCAAAGTTGATATGGTTCTTGAATCAAACCCGCTGTTGCTTAGCTCAGTTATCACTGTAGCACGTATGCAGTGAAAACATATACAGTACTACTGCTGTAACTAATTGCATGTAGGCTATATATACTGTACTGTACAGTATTCTTTTGCAATTTGGAACATTTCTTTGCCCATAAACATATTTGCATATACTCATGGCAACGTTACACCATGTCTTCATTTCTTTTAATTATGACTTCATGATTGCCACGGCAACAAACCAGTGTTTGTCTAACATTTCGATCCTGAAGCTATTCTCCTCTCTATACACTCCACCAGTCTCGAATCGCATTCGAGACTGGTCCAGTATACAGAAAGTTGGTTTAGGCATTTATGAATTGCATTTCAAGGCGCACATTACCGTTTTTGCGGAGATTAAAGTGGCCTCCGCTCGCTAGGTCAGGGGTCATGTCAAAGGCATACAGCGTGTAACCTTTGGCGTAGTCACTACGGCTGATCTGATTGCCTTTGTCACTGAACATACTATTTAATCCCGAATAAAGGGTCTGATAGGCCATGATGTAGCGGTTATCCGTAAAACTAGGGCGTAACGGTTTCCATGGTAGCTGTTCACCGTCGACGTATAACGCTAAAAAGTTCAGATGATAGTGATAAAAATTAAATTGGTTCCGTGTCAACAATTGCCAACACCACTCGTTTCGGTAGATTACCCAAGAACAAACTTTCCCGTTTGAAGATTAAGTTTCCTCTCGGGATGGAAAGCGTTGTGACTTCTACTCTGTTGATAGGGTATTTAGCAGTGCCTTGCTCTACAGCCTTGGCATGTGCTAAAGACACTTCAGGGTGAACTTTAGCATGACGTACGTAAAGCGAAGCATCCACAATTCGAACTTTAAAAGATGCGTTTGCTTCACTGGACAAGAGACAAAAAGCATCTTTGTTTCGGTGTAACTTCATTTTCATTTCAACACCACCTAATAACATTTTTTGCTGAACAAACATATCACAATGTAAGGGGCCAACCAGATCGACGACCTTACTATTCTTGACAAATTCGTATCTGGCTTTCAGGCCTTCATTCACCACTTGTTGATCGTGCATCGTGGTTGGATCAGAATATCAAAATTAATGGTATATGGTTCGGCTGCGATGCACCTTGTGATGTAACCTGGAACGAGAGGACTGAGGTACTTTGAGAGCAGGCTCGAAACCTTTGGCACCCGCTGGCTTTCGATCCTAGGGAAAGTCACCGTAATTAATCGTTTTGTTTCGCCCATCTTGTGGTACCCGGGCTCGGTGTATCCAATTCCGCGTCGCGTCCTGGTGCGGTTGGAGAGAGCGATATTTTCATTCATTTGGTCGGGTGGTACAGAGCTTGTCAAAAGGGCGGTAATGTACCAAAAGCGGGAGAAGGGTGGGTTAGGGGTGGTTCATCTGGGAAGTAAATTGACCTTTTTGTTATTTAAGCAGTTGTTTGTAGCGGTAACTGACCCAGGGTTGCCTTGTTCATATTTTCTACGTTTTTGGGGCGGTTTGCACCTGCGTCGATGGGTCCCGGCGCTGTTTAGCAACAGAGAACCGAATAGTAGTACTCCAAACAGGGTGGTGCGTGTCATTTGCTCCGCTCTGATTGAGTTGCCCCCTGTTG
>KN883519.1:113987-129027 GCA_000934455.1 Apostichopus parvimensis | reverse complement strand
TCGCAGAGTACAGTGATCAGGTGTGGTTAGATGCGAGTGAAGAATCCAATTCCTATATCAAGTTTGTCAGGTTCGAGGGCTGTTGGTGAAGCGGTGACTGCTAGTCGTTTTATGGTTACATGACACATTACCCTAATCATTCATGTTACTCATGTGTCATATCGCTACACTTGGGAATGGGCCCACAGTTATCCCCGGTGACCTCTGTTTAAAGGAATATACCAGTCTGTGGTATAGAGCTTGTGAAAAATTTACAACTTAACGTTAAACCCATCGTGATTATAATCAACGTTGGACTAAATTTTACAATCATTTTCTACAGTACAATTGTGTAGGTCACATCACTCCTTCAGTATTTACTATTTATTTGCTCCTCTCTTACCTATATCTCCAATCTACACATATATGCACTTTCCCATCTACCTAAACTAAACATGACTGGAAATGTTTTTAAATAGCAATATAATCCCACTTCTGATACAACACGGAATTTAGTTTTAGGGATTTTTATGTAATTGTGATGTTTGGACGAAGTTTTTGTTTTTAAGGCTTTAGAATGTAAAATGCCATAAAAAAATCATCAGAAAACACTAGCAAACAAGCATGAATTGTAATAGTTAGGGTATAAGCTTAAGATGCACATGTGCAATCAATAGGTTGGTATTTTCCTGATATTGTTCCAGTCTCCCTTGATCAGTACTTTGAACTCCATTGTCATTTAAATAACTTCCTAGCAAATAAAAGGGCTCCTTAACATTGCCTGGAATTATGCAACCCTATTGGATAATTACAACAATGTTTTAATTTAGGGTTTATATTCTATGAAGTGTTAAGATGATAAACCAGTTGAACGGGATGAAAAATGACAACAGCAGTATACTGGCGAAGTGGTAAAGGAAAGGTTAACTTAACCATACACAGTCAATGCATAATTGGCATGCACAGTACCTCCCATATGGCAGGTGTCGATCAGAAGTATATATGCTTCTCATTCAGAGCGAAATGGTTCCCGAAAAAAAAAAACAGGTTCCCGAAAAAAAACTCAAAAGAAAACAGGGCAGACAGGGCAGGTGCTAATTAAATTGATGAATTTTTTACGAGGATTCATAAATTTTCAATCATAGATTCCGTTGTAATATTCTGTCAAAATTTCTCTCCTTGATGAATAGCAGCAGTTGTGGTTTCTGTCAGCCAAATCCATGGCAGGTATATAGACGCCCAACATTACATTACAGGAACTGAATTAGCAAATTTACAGAGAAAAATGTTGCCCATAAATTACTGAAATTCATGAATCCAGAACTCAGTTTGGATTTGACGCTGAACCTAAACACTAGTTTAGAATGTTTAAGTTGGGGCAAAATTTCCCAAAAGGATCAAAAGAGAGAAAGGGGAGGGGCAGATCGTCAGTATACATGCACTTTTACCGCTAATTGGATCTCAGAATTTTTATGCACCAGTAGAAAGCAAGGCCCTGGCAAATTTCTGCCAGTATAGAAATGAAGAACTTAAAAACATGATAAGCTGGTTAAGGATTAAGTCAGTCAAAGTATTAGCATTGATTTCTGCATGTACCTAACATAAGCCTTGTATCACTGGTTTATTATCAACAAAGATGTTTTGAGCTGTTCTCAAACACTTAAGCAGTAAGGATTTAAGAGCGACGATACTTACCTGTCTCCTACTCCACAATTGCACTTTCCTATCTACCTAGCTACACATTTGGAAACATTTTAGCACTGCACCCTCGCTCCCTGGGCCACACCCTCTAATTCCTCCTTCTGGATCTACCACCAGTAAGTTTTTGGGGAACTGTGTCAAAAGTAGGATGCTGAGGGGGCTGCAGCCTCCTGCAGCCAGGCTGTGTACAAAATTTCTTTTGTGCAGCTGTGCAGTTTCACACAATAGGCTGCGCTGTTAGTCTGCTGAGATGAAATCTCTATTGTGTGATATTTATGCAGCTTTGCTGCCTAGGATTTTGCAGCTGCTGCAGCCTTCTCTTCTTGAAATTTTGCCTAAGTAATGTGTCTTGTAATTCAAGAAAATGTTAATGAGAACTTGATGTTTATAAGTAGACTTTCTTAAAGCACTGGCATTCTTTAGCAATGAGTAAAATGGTGAAGTTCAATAATGCATACAATATTACTGTTTCCTCTGTAACACCCAGGAACAATTTAAGGGCACTTTATGAAACAATTGATGCGTACAATATAATAGTTAATGACCTAAATTTTTAAAGGAGAAAGTACAGTACCTGGCCACTAATTGCTCACTATATGTACTTAACCAAGAGTCTATCATTGCAATTTGATGTCATTTGGGATGGCTATAATCGTTTGCTTTATTGTCGATTATTAACCAGTTACTGTTCATGCGTGCAGTGTTGAACATAACCTGTTTTGTATTTTTATTTTTCTGTAAATTATACTTGGAAAACACTCAAAGTTAACATCGACAGCAGCTGACACGTCTTATAAGTACCGTAGGCGTCTGTAACCTTGAAAACTATAAATTTGCTGAGTCTCATCTTCACTAGTTGTTCTAACTCTGAATATTACTTATTACCAAAATGTCATATATTGTTACAAAAGACGAAAGTCTCGAGCTCAGAAGGGCAATTAAAAGCCGCCAGTTCGCAATCAATAAAGAGAGATATTAAAACCCCCACAGAAGACGTCGCCGATTGCCGACGTGCTATGCCTCGTAGGCGGTAGCAACGTTTTGTCATTCCCCCGAAGAATATCAAAATTAATGGCGTAATTTCTCACAATGTTATTGTGCTACCCATGAGCTGATTTTTATAATACAGTAGAAAAGTATTAGGTTTTGTATGTGCTTGTTTTTAATCTTCTTCATGTAATGCCTGTAAGCAATTAGAGAGAGAGAGAGAGACAGTGAGATATAGTGTGTACCTGGGACAATACTGTGGTTAGTTACAAATCGGAAGATTAATTATGTAGTTTCTTGGCACATATGTATAAATGTACTTTTCATATTTGACTTTTCAGGCATTGCTAACCTTCAGATTATAGCTTGTAACTGTACCTCCCATAGAATTTTTAATTATTATGTATGGTTTTACCATATTATGTATGAAATGGTCTTGCACATGTATATGATATGTTCAGTAGCTACAGTATGTCCAACAATGCATGAGCTAAAATTATACTGTAAATTAGAGAATGAGATTTGGCTTTTCTGACGTATTCAATACTTATCATCACAAGGTAACTGCATGCCTTTCAGGCCGATATAATTAATCGGTAGAATCGAATCGATAAAGGTGCGCTGGGTGGAGAGGAGGGTTGAAAGATGGAGGTGTTGAAGAGGAGGGTGGGATGTCGTTCTAAAGCCCATCCAGGGTCACAAGGCATAATTCAGTTAATTCAAACATGTGACACATTTAGACAGATATCATTCAATCAGTACTTTCCTTGGTCATCTTAAATGGTTTTTCAAGCAGTAAAAAAGAATCTAAAAGGAGCCAAAATTGCTGCTTGGATAATTGTATTCTATAGTTCATTGTTTTGACGATTATATTCAACCACTGGGTGGGATCTGTAGTTTGGTATTAAATCTTACGTCCCGCACATATAACACTGTAACTGATATACATAACAATGGCCGTCCATGCCTTTGGATAACCCCCCTATTTGCACCAGCAATAACACTGGCAAGACTGCCCGTACCCTTTGGTTATCGATTCTGTCGATATTGTTGGAGGGCTTTTCAATAATCTTGTCAGTTTCCAACACTCCAGGGCGATACATCTTGCAGTTCCCATCCTGGACAATATTTAATTCACTCTCTTTTTTTTCTCTTTTTGGTCTTGATGGGAGACATATTTAATCTTTCAATCGTGAATTTGATGTGACCTTTTAACAGTACATGAAGCAATGTTTTTAAATGTGAAACTGCTATCGATCTGTGCCACTGCCAAAAGAATACCGATAAATATTAGCAGTTTTTACTCGGACAGTGAAAGCTCTGGGATCTCACCTGCCTCTCGTTATTGACATCTATTTTCCTCCTCTCAGCCGCCTGCAATCAGTTATATACCTCTGTCGTGCTCTCGCAAACAGCGTGTTTCCAGGCTCGCGAAATATCACGACTGCAGCGCGTCACGTGCGATGCCTTTCTCATATTTTCGTAGGCAGTGAGTGAGAAAAACACCATACAAATTGCATTTATTGCTGCAATAGTTAACCAGGTTGTTGTGTACGGTCACTGAAATTTGCTGCAATTTTGGGGAGTTGATAAAAGAGAGAGGCAACCAGGTGCCTGGGAATTGGCTGTGATATTACCCGATTGGTGTTAATTCATAAAAATATGGAAAGCACAAGAAATATATTAATGCATGGTTTGATGGATTACTGTACATTGTAGGGAGTGGGGTGAATATCTCTGGGGTGGCAGAGGGTTCGGTGGGGCGGGAGGGAGGTGAATTGGAGAGGCAGTGATGCAATTTACATATATGTATACTGTAACCCTTTGAGAAGTTTTTGAGAAGCTGAATATCATGGTCTGTTGCCTATAAAGACAGTACCGTACTCTAGTCAGTAGCTAAGTTGGTTAACAAAATCATATGCTCCAAGCGCAGTTTGTGAGGAGGTGTTCGTGTGCAACCCGATAAGTATCCTGTTTTTTTCTAGGGAAGACACGGCAGTGGGAATTCTGTATTTACTTCGCTCCCCGCTTACCTGTCTCCCCGAAAGATTTGAATCCACTACGAAAAACGCATGAGTAAACACTTTGGATGGTAGAATGAGAAGGAAGGGCATTGACCGCAAGTGGTCGGTCACTGAGGGTGCACAGTGTTAAAAGATTACCAGGGCATACTAGACACGGTAGAATGAGGTGCTAATGTTGTGGGGAGACAGGTAAGCGGGTCACTTGTAAATATATAAACCAGTAAGTTTTATCATGACTGAGGCCGTTGTCAAAGGGACTGAGATATCAAGGACTATCATTCTGTACTTTAGGATAAAACCAATAAAACATGGGCAAATTAATTTCAGTATTTTAGTGTATATTATATACTTTCTTTTTTATTTCAAAATATGACAAGAATACACTGTACATCTGAAATTAATTCTCCTCCATGCTAGCCTGACTCCTCACAAAGCCAGCAGGCCCGCTGTAGAGAGGACAGTTAACCTTCTAACACTGTACACCCTCAGCGACTGGCTACTAACAGTTAATGACCCTCGTACTGTACTATTGTACTGCCTAGTTATATTCTGGTGAACTTTGTCGAATCTGCATATTTGGTGACCGTCCAGAAGTCATTCGGTGTTTATCGTGTTGTTTGAGGAGACAGATAACCTTGTGGCTCGTAAATGTCCAAACCAGGTAAATTTTCGGATAAACATGTAATACAAGAATGCTGTGAAAAGGTTCAAATGTGAAAGTGCCACAATTCTTTATTACTAGCCATTCTGGCCTCTCAGTTAAAAGACTGTAATAGACATTGACAGGTACAGTAGCTGGCTCTGTCAGTATAATGACTTCTGCTCCATTACCGTAAACCCCGAAAAACAATCCAAAATGTAATCAAACTTTCGGCCTAACGTTGTCATGTATAATGTTTGAAAGCCTGTCATCATAACAATACCCACCCTCGAATATAAGCGGAGTAAATAATATCGGATTTCACGAACAAATTTGTTTTGCGAGGAATGAGAGGAGGTACACACATGTGGTATTGTAAATATATACATATATATACAGCCCAGTAATCCCCATTTCACCTAAATCTAACCTTTTATTGCAATATATACATAACAATTTAGTACATTCGTCCATTCTTTCAATCATTGAGATTGATGGATATGATATTTTGTTAGACTTGCGCATCTCATATTTTCTTGGTGTGTGAAGCGACCGCGACATGGATACTTAAAACCCGCGTGTACATTCCCCCTTTTTTTTTCTTTTTCCTTTTTTTCGGCAGTGAAAATCTGTCAAAATAGATTCACTTGAGCCGCTAGGGGTTATTGACAGTCAGGCAGGTATGACATCAGTGGGCATTCAACTCTTTGGTCTGCAGCTAGTGTGCAGGCCTTAAAGTCTTGGCTTACGGTTTCTTTTTTATGCAGAGATACAACTGACTGATCACACAGTATGATAATTTTGTAACATTTAAGGGGTAAAAAGATTTCCCATAAGAAATCATGTCTTGACAACTGCCAAAAAAAAAACAAAAAACAAAAAACAGAGAGAAAGTGAGAGAGAAAAAAGTTGAAAATCAAAAGCAGTTTTCGTCAAAAGATGTTTGGGTTGAGATGGTTATCACCTGCGCATCCACTGTACACAGTGATTTTTACATTCTTTTGTTTGGTGACATAACTACCATACATGTATTACTTAACACAAAGAATTTTTGGTAAAAGATGTTGACAATAAAGTAATGGTTGCCACAGGCTACAGTTATATATCATGTCATCTATTGTTGTTTATTTAAAGAAGAAAAAATGAACAGATTTCAGTTCAAGGTACTTTTTCATTGATTTTTATGTAAATTGATACAGCAGGACACATAATTACCTCCAAAACTTAAGAAAAATTCATAATCTTGTATACTTCAGTCCTTGTTTCTGCATCTACAACTGGTTATTGACATTTTATCATTGTATTTTCTTATTATTAAACTGAACATTGTGGTTATCAACATCTAGGAAGAGAAAATCATCAAGTTAGAGAGATGTTCTTTATTTCACTATTTACTTCGCTCCTCGCTTACCTGTCTCCCCACAACCTTAGCACCTTGTTCTACCATGCCTAGAATAAACTGATAACCTTTGAACACTGCGCGCCCTCTATGACCGGCTCCCCCGGTCAATGCCCTTCCTTCTCATTCTACCATCCAAAGTGCCAGAATCGTGCGTTTATCGTCTGGTTTTTCCCTGATCGTTTTTCGTACGGAACTGTAGCCAAGGATTCTAGTTTACAAAATCATCAAGTTAGAGAGAGAGATTCTTTATTTCACTCTTCACCTGTCTTCACATGGTTACTGCACTCTTGCTTTACCTTATTGTCTAGAGAAATAGATCTGGTATAGAAGCCCTCTGCTCAAATACAGTGACTTATATGCAGCACTTTGCTATTACCCTTGAATTTCTCTGACATCATTAAATCTGTACAATGTGTTCTGAAGAAAAGAAGAAAAAAAAAAGCAAGAGAAGAAAATAGAGAAGAACCACAAAAATCGGGTCACTCTTCTGAACCTCACCTAAATCTCCACAGATAAAGTTTTTGGTACCTGACAAAATTGGAGCGATTACATTTTCACTGTCCCAGATTTTACATTTTAAAAAAAACTAGAGATGATTGAGAAGAAAGGGAAAATGGGGTTTCAATCATATCACTTTTGATCAAACTACTGTAGGTCATGGCAAACTAGAAATAGACAAATTTAGTTTAAATGTATTTCTTTTCTTTGCTCTGTATTTGCCCTCTTTTTCTCCCTCATTTCTCTTCTTATTTTCTTCTTGTTTTCGTCCTAGTTTTTATCGATTCTTGTTTTGACTAGTAAACAGTCAGTAGCTGGCTTAATACTACCAGTCACTTTAGGATTACACTTCAAATGGGGGCTCTTTGTTATTTTGATCTTGCCCATCTCTAGTTTCTAAATGATGACCTAAATTCCTCCAGTCTCTCCAGTTACTATGGAAACCAGTAGGCATTAGGCAGGTGAAATGTTTGTCTATTTCCTGTGCGTAAAATGTCATTGTGTACATCAGTCAGCAACTTTAGGGAACGGAGAGAAAGAAGAGGATAAAGAAAATACAGAAGAAAACTAGAATTGAACAGATAGCAGAATAAAGACAAGTTGAAGAAAAAGAAGGGGGCGAAGAAAAATAAGTGAACATTTTAGCTTTAGGCTTTCCATCAGCAAAGTTGGAAGAATGTTATATTACAAAAATATTGAAATTTTTCAAACTTGAATTGGTTCCATGTGTCTCATATACATGTAGATAGATCTCATCTGGTCAGTGAACCAGAAGCTAACCAGGTTTGTTGACTGCCCGATGACACCGTAGTTTGTTTGATGAAACCATTTTGTCATTCCCAGGATGAATACAAAGTCTCTTGAACAGCATTGTATCTAATTAACTTCTCTATGCCCAGCCAGTTGGGACAATTTCCTAGTGCTAATACCACTCTGTACTGTCCTCCCATGTTATGCTTCAAAGCACTCATATTGACATACTGCTCGTACTTACAATACGAGTGCTCTGAAGCTGTACAGAACATTACAGTATAGAAAAGAATTGTCCCGACTGGGTGATATGCTAATTGGTAGTAATGAATATGCATGTCAAATCTATTAATTTGGTTGTGACATTAATATAACAAAGACAAAAAATGGCATGAGTGAAAGTTTCTGAATGAGTTAGTGTGATTACTTCTCTTCCCTCTGGCGCCTGTCATGATCCCGCCCCCCCCCCCCTGGAAACGGATGCACTTTTCCTGCGTACCTATTTTGTTCTTCCCTAAGTCGGTAAAGTTCTGTCGGATTTCCTTTGCTCCTCTCTTTAATATCCGTCTCCAAATTTACGTAGGTAACCTTTTGAGTAGTAGATTCGAGAAACGAAAGTGGTATTCCGGAAGTGTTACATGTACAGTATATTGCACAGGTTAATTAGGTTGATTGGAATGTGGTTAAATTATATAGATCGGAGACGGTTAAGTATCGTCCCTCGTAAATAATTCCAAACAACGATTGATTGAGTTTATGGCACTTCAGTAATTTCTCTCTCACAAGTGAAAAACTCTTAAATTTTTAAATTTCGTACCCACAAATTTTCTCCATAACTGTGGATATTTGCGTTACTTGTACAGATGCAAAAGAACACCTTCACAGTTAATAACAGGTTTGAAGAGGCCACATATTTCTCGTAATGTGTAGTTTTCTTCCTGGCATTGGGTGTCATTGATTCAAAAAAGAAAGACAGTTTGTCCGTCATTATCATATTAAATCAGCATTCATTCACGGTTCCAAGCTTTTAAGGATTGTGCTAAGATCTTTGAAAACATTGGACTGCAAGCGAGAACATGTTCTGTGCTCTAGTGATACCGTAGAATTCTTACAAACTTACTACAAAAAAATGAAAAGTAAAGTTACTTCACTTTAGATACAATCTCAGAGTTATAATTTAATTCCATCAGGACATAAAATTACTCACAAGCTAATTTATTTTCTCAATTTTGTATTTCTTTCAAACCTACATCAATTCATACTCAAAGAAAATTGATAGACATTTCCTGTCACGCTTTTATTCACAACTTTTACAGATTTACAAATAGAGTTATATCGTCGCTGGAAATTTAAATTGAGATAACCAGCCTGGAGGCTGCTTTAAAAACATGAATCAATGTTGCAGGTGGAGATACAGATAGTCAAACGAGTAGAGTGACGTAACGGCAGCGCGTGGGACGTAACCGTTCTCTATTTTGCACATCAAGTTGCAGATGCAGCCAAATTAATAATAGTTACAATGCATAGAACCCAGTCACGAGCTGTGCAGTGGACTGTGGTATTAGCGAAAGATACATAACTGACAGGCATACACTGGTTTCTACTACATTATTGATCTACTGTTGTGTGTGAGTGTGTTACTATAAGAAGCAGCTTTAATGTGTAGTAATGAGATTACTGATTAGTAACTATCCAACTGTATTAACCTACTGTAACATCTGACAAGAAGCTCCATTCTCATTATATTTACGGTGCGACAACATACGACAGGATTCCGATTCAACAGACAAACCTGTGCGCACACTACATGACGGGGAATAATTTGTCCGGTATCACAAAGCAAAATGCTATGCAAACTGCTATGCAAAATTAGCAAACTGCTATACAAGTGCTAAGATGTATAGCAGTTTTCACACACACAGGAACCATAGTATTTTGTGTTGGACGAACTTTAGAGCCTTCTAAACTACTATGCAAAATTTGAAAACCACATTATTCCATTCATAAATTTATGCGATAAAATGCATCGTCGATGACATCGTTGTTAATTAAATAAAATACACAATTAATATCTTTGGCCTTTATTAAATCCATGCAGTTTTACTGTCTGAATGTGATTTACATGTCGAGATTATCTGTTTCTTTTTTTGGTACCCAACGGAGCTCAATCTTCCATTTTGTGAGTCTGATTTTATTTTCAGGACAGGGTTTGGTAGCCTCCTGTTTAGTATCTATTTTTTACTGGAATGATTTTCATTCACCCTGCCATGTTCCCTCATAATCTTTCCCTCGTTTTCTTTTGACATTTTGCAACCCAGATGTCCCGCACATGGTTTGGCTTTTGTATTAAATGTATTTCACCGAGCTACCTTTAAATCCAACTATCCCGTACAATTAATTCCTTTAAGTACTGCTGGAATGGAGCAAAATTTTCCAATCCCAGAATTGAACCATTTCACTTTAAGCTCATTTACAGAAATTTCATTTTCTCATCTGTTAATCTATTACCATGACAAACATCGGATTCCAAGAAAACCCATAAACTTGAAAGACGTATAGAGTAAAATAACCGAGACACTTCACAGGTCAAAGTAAAGTTTCTCTTTTAATCGTCGTAGTTTCATTAACTTGGGGGAGTATCACATCGTTCCTCCACTCAACCGACATCCTGCTCTGGCAATATATGCAGATCCAGTCAGCCAATTGCTTTGATATTTCGTCTATCTGTCTCATAGCCCCACGTACCCGATGTAATTATTCCTGTGCCTAGCCGTGCGGATCGAGCTCTGCTGGAAATCAGAAAGCATTCAGCCCCTAATTTGGCTGGCTTTTTGGTGGGCTTTTTGGTTGGCGTTTGATCAATTGCTAAGTCTGTCTCCTTGCCAAGTGTCTTAATACCAGGCAGGGCGGTATGGGAGATGCTGTTCAAGTAATGTGAAGACTCTTTAAAACAAGTTACTTTATATAATGCAAATTTAGTACATTTCAGGACTAGTGTCGAATACATGTAGGGCACAGCCGAAAAGTTCATCTCATACAGATGGCTCAGAATTTAATCATGTGGAGTTTTAATGTTGTCCTTCCGTTGTCATTTATTGATAACAATTTTTTGTGATAACGTAAATATCATATTTATAAAATTTTCATTTCGGGTCGGCAGATGGGAAATCATTTTAAACAGTTCATTTCCAAAGAACTTTGAGTATTAAAATACTTTGGAAAGTGTGACTGGTAGAGTACTTTTTCATAATATACACAAGAAATCTGCAAGATTTGTTGTAGCACAGAGGTCAGTCTGTGGTCAACATAGGTCAAATATT
Organism: Apostichopus parvimensis; assembly: GCA_000934455.1. Lineage (NCBI taxonomy): Eukaryota > Metazoa > Echinodermata > Holothuroidea > Aspidochirotida > Stichopodidae > Apostichopus > Apostichopus parvimensis. Next base: position 117,726 of record KN883519.1, on the reverse strand, counting down.
TGAAAGCCTAGTTAACTTTTTGTCTTCAGGGGAACACTGTCAAATACAGTATCATGCTTGGACTTGTGAAGGTTACTTCATTGGTGACAAAAGTCCCAGTAAAATGGTAGATTTTTGCCTTAGTTTTCTTGGTAGAAAACAGCCTCCTACAGTCGATGTATGTTAAACATACTGCATGAGTGCAGACTATCATGATTTGCAATATTTCAAAGATACATTGCAAATAACTGTTGGGAGGGTTGCCACTTTGGTTTTGTTAAACAGAATTCTACCCAAAAACATCAAATCCCTAAAATTGTTTTTAATATCATATGTACAGTACATGACTGACTTTTTAAATTATTTTCTCATCTTTTTTTTTTCTTTGCAGGAGCTGGCGACGTTAACCAAAGAGGTGAACCAGATGAGAGAGATTCTCTTGGAGAAAGATGAAGAAATAAATGAATTAAAAGCAGAAAGAAATAACACAAGAGTAAGAGACTTGTTTTATTACCAGAAATCAATTTCTCTCTTTTTTATATTTATTTTTATTATTGTCATCTTTAATGAGGGTTGTCCTGCTCAGTGCAGAAGCACTGCTTTCCAGAGGAGCCCTCAAACATCTGTTGCTTCTCAAAGCTCTGTTTCTTTTATCAGTTTATCTCGGCCCTCCGTAGACAGAAACCGGCGGCATCGGGGTCGTTCCGGATTCTGCTGTCGTTCCCACCTTAACCACCTCATCCTTTTCAATGAAAAGTTGCCCGGGAAATTCTTACGTGTGATATCTCTCCCATTACTTGTTAAACTAATGTTAAAAAGTCAAGATTGTAAATACCAGACACAAAGCCAAAGATTTGTTTCCACTCTTTACTATAACCTTTTTGTATGGAAATGTGCTACACTACACATATGTAGAAACTTTTTGTTACACCAACATGATTTAAAGTAACGGTCCCTTTTCTTTGTCTTTACTCTGAACAGTTACTCTTGGAACATCTAGAGTGCCTTGTCTCGAGACACGAGCGATCCCTCAGAATGACCGTGGTCAAGCGCCAAGCATCGTCGCCCGCTGGGGTATCATCGGAGGTGGAAGTCCTGAAAGCCCTCAAGTCTCTCTTTGAACACCATAAAGCTTTAGACGAGAAAGTCAGAGAGAGGCTGCGGGTGGCGCTGGAGAGGGTAGCCACGTTAGAAGAGGAGTTAGATAAATCAAATCAAGAGGTGAGTCACGAAAATAACTATGAAAAATTCCTGGAAGCATGATTCAGGGGTGAGCCTTCCAGGTCCCAATTGACATGGCCCTTTCCTGGCTCTGCAGTACCTGTTGTAACCACATGGCCCAGTCCCTTTACAATGTATAGTCTTCTACAGTGCAGGTTCAGAATGAGGATTGCCTAAATTGTTTTTCTATATCCAGACAATCTCTGGTCCTGATGTTTCTGGATAATTCCAAACAAAAGACACATTTCTAGGCACTTTGGTGGTAGTATGAGGTGGGTAACTGACTGGTAGTTAACGGTCAATGTGAGGAGGGTACAGTGCTAAAGAAATTTCTGTTCAATTACGGCATGGTAGAGCAAGAGTGCTGTGCAGGTGAGGAGACAGGAAAAATTGCTGGTAAATATTCAAACACAGTAATTTTGAGGATTTTTTACTGTAAGTGGAAGTGCATTGAGTTTTGTAATGTAGAAATGCAGGTAGCTTAGGTTTCTGGATTATCCAGGTTTTAGCTGCAAGAGGAGGTATTGAGAAGTGTATTCCGTGGTGTAACGTATAAATGCAACTTTAGCTGAGGTGTCTGGATAATCTAGGTGTTACTACAGGTGGAGGTTTGAGAAGTGCATCGGGTAGTGTAACATAGAAATGCAGTTAGATGAGGTGTCTGAATTATTCAGGTGTTACTACAGGTGGAGGTTCTGAGAAGTGCATCAGGTAGTGTAACATAGAAATGCAGTTAGATGAGGTGTCTGAATTATTCAGGTGTTACTACAGGTGGAGGTTCTGAGAAGTGCATCGGGTAGTGTAACATAGAAATTTAGTTAGCTGAGGTGCCGGAATGATCCAGGATGATACAGGTTTAAGTGTTAGTGTAGGCACTCTTTACTAGGGTTGTATAACATAAAAATGCAGTCAGCTGAGGTGCTGGGATGATCCAGGATGATCTGAGATGATCCAGTAGTATCAGTGGAGGCACTCATTAGTGGAACTAGGGTTGTATGACATAGAAATGCAGTCAGCTGAGGTGCCAGGATGATCCAGGATGATCCAGGAGTGTCAGTGTAGGCACTCGTTACTAGGGTTGTATAACATAGAAATGCAGTTAGCTGAGGTGCGAGGATGATCCATGATGATCCAGGATGATCCAGGAGTATCAGTGTAGGCACTGGTTACTAGGGTTGTATAACATAGAAATGCAGTCAGCTGAGGTGCAAGGATGATCCATGATGATCCGGGATGATCCAGGAGTGTCAGTGTAGGCACTGGTGACTAGCGTTGTATAACAGAAATGCAGTCAGCTAAGGTGCGAGGATGATCCATGATGATCCGGGATGATCCAGGAGTGTCAGTGTAGGCACTGGTTACTAGGGTTGTATAACATAGAAATGCAGTCAGCTGAGGTGCGAGGATGATCCATGATAATCCAGGATGATCCAGGAGTGTCAGTGTAGGCACTGGTTACTAGGGTTGTATGACATAGAAATGCAGTCAGCTGCTTTTAGTTTCACAGTATCATCTCGCAGAGAGGTTTGTCGTATCTACTTGGTATTATTCTTCCTGTGCCATCAAAATAACAATCTGTGTCAAGGAATACCTTACTCACGCTGTGAAACATTTTAGAAGCAAAACCTACTACCTCTCTCTCCATCTCTCATTTAGACTGTAGGATGTGTTGAGGGATGCCTAGTGTCACTGACAATTGTCACCTGGATAGTAAATGGTAGGCTGTTTTTAATTCCCCTTTTATGTCAAACACTTCAATGAGAGAATGTTTGTATGGTTCCTCGTTGGCCCGAATCATACCGCCCAAAAAAAAACATCAAAAGATTGTTACTGGTAACGTTAAGTGTCAGTGATGTAATGTACAGCACTACTAACTGCTCCCTTCGCTTATAGGTAGATTTTATCCTTTTTTTTATGATGTTTGTAATTTTAATGACCAAGACTACCTCTTATCTGACGCAAAAGTAATCTGGTTTTATGTTAATGTTTAATCTAAAGGGTTTACGTTCTTCCCGCAGTAAGTATGGTTGTCCACATTATGAAACCTTCAGGTAAAAATATTCACGTTTTCAAGAACATACCATACCAATTGTGTGATATTACTTATTCAATTTATGGATTGCACCAATAGAGTCAGAAGTTTTTTGAGTGTTATTTGCTCAAGGCTTCCCACTATTTGGGGGCCCCCTCTGTCCTCTTGAACATTCATGGTCTTGGTTTGAGGGTACATTCACCTGCTGGGTACTAATCTACAGAGAGCTTGTCGAAACAGATGGTTGAATGTAATGCAGCATATACGTAGAAACATTTGTGAGATTGAAAAACCAGGAAATGATAACTGTTGCAGTCCAAATGTATTCCAAGTCTTTAGGAGAGGGGGTGTGGTGGGGGGGGGGCAGGAGGGTATGTTGGAGGAGGGATAGAGGATGCAACATCATACACTTGGTGGTACTTGCTGCCTGAGAACCTGATCTGAAATTCTAGACAGTGTTGGTCTGAGTCTGCTGGTCAGTAGTTTTTGGTTAACTCAAACCTTTGT
>KN883519.1:97915-111478 GCA_000934455.1 Apostichopus parvimensis | reverse complement strand
TCTAAAAATAACATCATAGACATATATATTGTTGAAGCCCTTCAATGTTTTCTTCCTGTGTTATAACGCGGAGTTTCTTTTTTGGTTTCTTTTCCATTTCTTCTCTTTCCTACTCTGAGGGAAGTGGTGTTTGCATTAGATATGTGCTAATAATATTATATATACCATCATTACCAAATTAAATACTGGTGTTACTTTTAACAGAAATGTTCATTTTGAAACATGAATAAAGAAAACAAAGAACAATGATTGGTTTCAGTGCTTTACCTCCTTTCTCTGGGAACTTAACAGAACTTCACAATATTATATTGAAATTAATAATTATAATCAATAGTAATTATGTATGAAACCCTAGCTGACACAGGTTTGAGTTTGGGCATACCAGAATGTTTGATATTGGAGCACCACCTTTTGCAAATCATTGCTGTGAAATTTACCTGGGGAATTGTCCCCCCCCCCCACCTTGCTTGGGAGACACATGTATTATGCAAAGTGCTGTGCTTTAGACTGCCAACTCCAGCAAAGACATGTTTCCTAGGAAATATGTCCACATTGGCCCAGTTGATTCGGCAATGCAGGATTTTAACATGTGAGGTTATACATTGATATTGATATTGTTCCGGTAAAATAATTAAAATAGACAGTTTTAAGTTTTAGAATAAATTCTGATTAATTCATAAAATCTGGTAGCTGAATTAAAATTGATATGAATTGTTTTCAGATCATCACTCGATTGATCAAGCTTCACCGATTTTATGACAGTGATTTTTATCTTTGTTTTGTTTGCACAGAAATTTATGTTAAAGAAACAGTTTGCAAATACACAAGGGTCTGTCAGCACTTCCACTACAGAAGAAGCTTTAAATGAAGCTAACAGGGTAAGTTTTCATATTTTTTAAGTTTTCCTAAGTTTTTTTAATATTCAGTTAGCAGGGGATAATTTCAGACCCTATCCACGTAGATACGATCCGCGCAGACACCATCTTTATGAAGCCCGCTCGTCCCAATGTACGGTCCGCAAATCGCATGGCAGCCGTGTAACTTGTAAACCTATTCCTGCTCCGGACCGCCAGCAATAGGACCCCCACTTCACCATCCCCATCTGATATACAAAAACATATCTTAGGATCTGACCACTTTCTCAAATACAGAGCAAGATTTTTCGTGTGAAAGAATGTTTAAAAGAGGGGTCTGGGCCCCCTGGGCACTTTCCCTGGATCTGCCGTTGGTAATAACATCAGAAACAACAAAAACCTTCTGGGTTCTCCAGCCAGAAGCAGCGTATGTTATGATGTAGGATTCGTATGAATGGCCTCCCAAATGATGATGACCGAAACAAAATTTGTTTCCTGATGCATTTGTGACCAATGTCAAGTGGACGATACCCGACCTTTCTAGTAAGTTTTGGTATTACTAGATTCTGGCAGAATTCATCGGAAACTGCAGCTTTCTTAAAGTATTCCACATCGTGTATAATGACTATTGTGAGCTGTGTCCCACGGGAAAAGAAGAGAAGAGATACCATTGAAATTAATTTCAAACCACAAATGTTTAAAATTGACTTATCATGATTCTGATTTCTGATCATTACTGTCAAAGTCCTTTATTTATACTGAATATGCAACATGTCAAAGTCATTTATTTAAACTGAATATGCAACATGTCATATACTGAATATGCAACATGTCAAAGTCCTTTATTTATACTGAATATGCAACATGTCAAAGTCCTTTATTTATACTGAATATGCAACATGTCAAAGTCATTTATTTATACTGAATATGCAACATGTCAAAGTCATTTATTTTTACTGAATATGCAACATGTCAAAGTCATTTGTTTATACTGAATATGCAGCATGTCAAAGTCATTTATTTACACTGAATATGCAACATGTCAAAGTCATTTATTTACTGAATATGCAACATGTATCAGGGACGTCATAACACATAAGAAGTGAAGATCACTGTCTTACCTACCTATCCTCTTGTGAATAACACACAAAATGTTGGTCCATTTTGAAATAGGATATTTTGTTTATTTATTTTTTTTGTTCCCCTGCTTCAGGGAGATGGGAAACGAGAAGAGGCAAATTTCATCTCTTTTTTGGATTTCTTTGTGTTTTAGTCTGTTTGTCATCTGACTTTATTTTTCTTATTCCCCCCCCCCTTTTTCAAATTACTGTCTAGTGGCCTTGAGGTATCAAATTATTTTCAGCTGATTGATCATTTCTCCCAAGTAATGATTTCACACATTCATGTATGTCTGTATGTTGCACATGATCAATTGATGGAATGGTATGTTGCACATGATCAATTGATGGAATGGTATGTTGCACATGATCAATTGATGGAATGGATCACGAAAGTGCTTTACCAGTTTGACAGATAAAAAAAATGGTTCTTTAAAGCATCTCATTTTGCATTTTATGGGTTAATTTTTCCTTTTGACACATACTCTGGAGCACACAGGCCTGTTGAGAGCAGTGGGGGGGGGGTCAGAGAGGATAGGGCCCAGGGTCTATTTGTGGCCTTGAGGTATGCAGACTTGGCTATGGGAACACTCAGTACAAATGACCGCTCTAGAGAGGGGGGGGGGGGAGTGACAAATGCTGTTTACTTTTGTACATAGTTTATTGTTGAATTGGTGTAGTTATTCTATTTTGCCAAGAGTGGACCAAGTCTATAGCACCCCAAAATACAGTTCTTGTTCAGTTACATATGACCATGTTTATCGAAATCGTGGTAGCTTTTGTAGGGAAAGGTCTGCATTTGAATATTTACGGATAAAATTTGGATTTACTGGGCTAGTTCTTTTCATTCCTTGACACAGGTAAAAGAAATCTTTGTGATGGTGATGGCGGGTGTGTATGTATGTATGCGTGCGTTTGTTTTTCTATCTGTCCGTGGACAAAAGAATTCCAGGTCCTCAGTTGTGATTTCTAAAGAATCACCACGTCCTCGGAAGAATTCTATTGTATGGGGTATTGTTAAGGTTAGGGTTCGTGGATTTGAACAATGGAAAATACAATGGGGTCCTCGGTTGGAATGTAATACAAACATGTGTGTATGTATGCATGTTTGAATTTAATTTCACTTCCCAGCAGACAATGTGAGTACAATTGATCCCTAATTACTTCTCATTACCTGACTGGCATTAATTAGCAAATCTTGTTTCTGCAGCTCCTCTCCAATGGATCGATTGATAGTGAAGACGGGGTCAAGAAGATCATACACCTACAGGAAGCCCTGGATAAACAGAATCACGAGCTAAGCCAAGCTCTCCTTCAGACCAAAACACTTTCATCTCGAGTCGGAGAGCTGGAAGAAAGTCTATCCATGTCACAGAAGGATGCCATCAAGGCTCACGGAGACTCCGAGAAGCACCTCAGAGATTTTAAAGAGGTAACTCGAGGATTTAATGTCGTCACCTGTGGAGGGTGACTTACGCATTAAGAGGTATCAAAAAGTACTAAGAGGCTTTTATTAGAAACATCGACGCCCAAGTAATTACGAACATACCATCCAAATTTTCTGATCAATCCGAAGTCCCCAATCTTAATAGGTCACCCAAAAGGGGTTAGAAGAGTTTCTCTAATATCTGTTAAAATTTTAAGGAAGTATTTTTTATCACAATCATTACTATCTCATAGGCCAGTGGTGTACTTGGGAAGACAGAGGATGGAGTGGGGGTCAAGGGGGAGGGGAGGGGACATGTTCATCACAAATATCGCACTAGTTACAAGACCGTTGACAAGTCTCAGATATTTGCAACTTAATCTGACGAGACACATGTCCGTGCTACTAAGAACTGACCACAGACATCGGATAGCCAATTTCTAGTCCAGCTATCTGGTTTAATAATAAAATGAAAAAAGAGAGAAATTAATCAGTATGAATTATGCAGATCAATGCCTAGAGTGCATTATTCTCTTGGAAGATCGAAGAAGACATTTGCCCGGGGAAGTGACCTGACCTAGTTTTCCCACGTCTCTCGGTCCACATTGCAATTAAAATGAGAGTGTGTGTGTCCCATGGAGTATATTTAAATCTATTAATAGCTGTCATTAATACTTTAAAGGTCTGACTGACCTAGAATAACCAAACAAAATTGACCTAGAATAACCAAGCATCGGAATTAATTAGTACTTTTGAAAATATCGTGTGTGGTGTTTGTGATGTAAGACGAGGGCAAAACAAAAAGGGGAGAAAAAAATATATATCATAGTTAAAATGATAGCTGAAGGCACCAGCGAGAATGTTGATTAATATTATGTTGACGAGCTCGGAAGTTGAAAAGAGAATAGGTGAAAAAGTGATGACACAATCTTCCAATATTTGTTGGTGATATTACTTGAAGAAATTTCATCTTAAATGCCAAAAGTTTAACATACTATAACCTCATTTTTCCATTGTCAAGTGAAGTACAAATGAGCCTATGTAATTGCAGATTGGCATCAGAACGTGGTTAGCAAAACTTTTTAAAAAAACAACTTTCATAAAGCAAAATATACATTTAAATATCTCGCTCCCCCTCCCCACAGATAAGAATGTGGGAGATTAACCAGCATATTTTACACTTGCTTTGTGTAATTTGTTAAAAAATATTAAAAATCAATTTACTTTTACCACTGGCTACTGTTTTCATATCCTGGGAAATTAAATACAGCTCTTTGAAATTGATAAACATGACAGTCTTTGGTCAGTTTGCACAGATATTGGCTAAAATGTTCAAGGTTGGGTTTGAAACAAGCAGTATTTATTTCATAAAATTGGTAACAAGACAACATTGATACCTTTCTGTGTCAACCACATTAATTAGAAATCCCACAACACCAAACAATAATAATAATAATAATAATATATTAGATTTATAGAGCACCTTACAATGTAAAAAAAACTCAAGGCGCTGTACATATAATCTAAATTTAATATAAATCTAATAAAAAGCAACAAATCAATTAACCGAAACAATAAAATAGTAAACCTTAAAACTGTGAAAAAATAGCAGGAATCACTAAACAAGCGGAAACGCCCTAACAATGTTAATACACAATAAAACAGGATAAGAACTAGTATAACAGGCTAAAACAAGGAGAATTATTATCAACATATGAGTTTTCAGGTTTTTCTTGAAAGTATTCACGTTAGTTATTGCACGTATATGAGATGGCAAGCTGTTCCACACCATTGGAGACGAGTTCGCGAACGCCCTGTTACCGTAAAAACTGGTTTTGGTGATCTTCGGTTGGCATAAAAGCATATAGTAAGATCCTGTCTCCTAAATCGTCAAAGTTTTTTCTAGCTGATGAATGTTTGACACCACGAAACTACCGGTGTCTAAATGCTGTCTACCACCAGCTGATGGTAGCAATCAGAATAATCTATCGCACAAGATGGACGACTTGCTGAGACTGACATTGGACATTTGGACTCTAAAAGACAATAAACATGTACCACAGTAATCAGGGCAAAGGTTTCTCGCGAGATGAGTCTTGTCACCGTTCGCTGGGAGGGTCAGGGGGTGACAAGATGTAGATGGGACTTCTGAAAGGTCATCAGTATTTACTCTACCTCTAACTCCGTGGGGCTAAACTTTGCCGAGCCAAAAGTTTTTCCGAGAGTGCTGCCCCTCTCTACTTCCAACCAAAGTGAGAGTAATTACTGTTCCTACTCATTTGCAAAGGATACAAAAATAATTTGAGTACAAAATAGATCATGATATGTCTTTTACATTGGCTATTAAAGATTAAATCCATTTCATATCTTTTCCATTTTCTTTTTTTTTCAGTCTATAGCACAGAAAAATGACATGGAAGAGAGGATAGCAACCCTAGAGAAACGTTACTTGAATGCACAACGAGAAGCTGCCTCCCTCCATGAACTGAACGACAAGTTAGAGGCTCAGTTAGCCAATAGGGAATCATCTGTGAAACAGGTGAGAAATGATGATTATTCATGTTGGTGTTGAATATGCATGACATTATAACCACATAACTCATGTAGATAAAATGTAGAGAAACGTTACTTGAATGCACAACGAAAAGCTGCCTCCCTCCATGAACGGAACAAAAAGTTAGAGGCCGAATTTAGCGAGTAAGGAATAACACTAATTCATGTTGGTGATGAATACGCATGAAGTAATGGGTACATTATTCATGTTGATAAAATGTAGAGAAACGCTATTAGAATACAAAATTGATCTGTGAGCAAAATCACCACCAGTATTATGTGATTAAGATATGTCATTACTAATTTCAGTTACAGCATCCCTCACATCAGTAATTATTGTTCAGATTATTTCTATTTGAATACAACATTGGAGTCCCACAATGTTGATGTTTGCAATACACCCCCGTTCTAGCAATTTCCATCAGTACCGAAATTCAGCCATTGCCGCAATTGTAGTGTGTATATTAACATGGAGATGTTAGAGTCGATCCATTTCTCCAGGGAAATTCAATGTTAAGAAGTTTGCAGTTGATCAGCACAAGGAAAGTTCAAGGTTTAAGAACCCATTTCATACATTTCTTGTTTGATTATACATATAAAAATCATGAAATAGCCACTGCTGCCCTCCCCCCAAAAAAATTATAACCCCCAAAAGATTGTCATGGGGGACTTTCTTGGATCGACTCTCACTGCATCATGTTCAGATTTCGCACCTTGCACGTGCAGCGAATATTTAGATACGTGACAGAAAATAAACAGCTTGTCCTTTCTTTTACAACAGCCCCCCCCCCCCCCCCCCGTTAGAAATACATTTTTGCTCTTACCCTGCTTAGCATGTTTATTGTCTTTTGAAGCACTATAAAAGTTGCTATAATTATCTATCGTCATAGCTGCATGCTCGTATTGAGAAAGTGTCATAAACACTTGTTAGATATGTGTAATTGCTTGACTAAATGCATTCAATCATAGTCAAATTGAGGCAAGAGGTTTGGGCTGTCCACATTCCTTGACTGTCGTTTTGTCTACGGTGGGTGAATTGCAGGCTCGGTAGTGAATCAAGCTGTCTCTGGCAGAGGCAAAGTTACCTCTAGACATTTCTCTAACTTCATCATCGTACGTATGGTGATGTGATCCGTGCTGTGAACAAAAAACACGTGCTGCGGAAACGTGCATTTACACTGGAAAGACTCTTTGGTTTTGATTAAAAGAGTCAATTTTTTTTATCCTGTTCACCCGCCCTAAAATTCGAGAAATCTGGTAAAGGGGTAAAAGACAAATTTAATAACTTTATGCAGAAAGTTGACTAATTCACAGATTAGGAGTAAATAACTTGAAGTCAAGGTGAGTAAGCCTCTCAGTCGTTATGGTAACTTACTGGCTTTTAAGCAAAGATTTGCGCCCTTCATTTAGTTAATTATTACTCCCTCGACTTCTCTCTCTAACACTCCGTTATAAGTCGTAATACTATATACAATAGTGACACTACAATTAACCAAATAAATGGTATGGAAAAATATTGCAACAATAAATGGCTAGGGAAGGATTACTTGGAAACAGGACCCAGCGACAGAGGCCCTCGAAATAATTCTGGCTTCCTCAACAACGTGAATCTGTGACGTCACAACCATGCTCGTACTGTTTAAAGTTTTGTTCGCTTGTGTCTCAAATCTGATTTTCTCTCAACCTGTAAGTCACATATATGTGTATATGCTTTGCTGAAGTGTTTTGTATTTTTTGGATTAATCTACTTTTAATATGGAAGAAACCTCTGTACTTTTCTTGTAATATTTCAAGAAAGTTCTGATAACCCACAAGAGACAGACAATCAGACCTGTATTAAACCAAAATTGAATTGGAATCCTTGGGGACCAAAACTTGTGTCATTTTACGTAATCTAACATGATGAATTTGAAGTCATCAAGTTGGTAATAACTCCCATGTAAGAGTAGCAATATATTTCTACGATTACCAGAATCTGGTTGTGCTTTGCATATATATATATTATTACTCTTAATCAGATTCACTGTCCAAGCAGCTTGAGTGTCAGTGACAGACTTTATGATAGTTTTTGTTTCGACCAACATGGTGCCATTTGTTGGCTACAATAAACAGATTTGTGAAAAGAACGACCGGTGCCAATGTCTGATTGATGTATTCAAATTAGACGAGACAACATACACTTGTCACAATAGTTTTGGTCGATACTAGACAAATCTATAGATATTTGTTTCAAAAACTAACAGACACTATCAACAATTCAGATAAAGTCGTCCTTTAATGGCACCGTCATAATTTCCATGTAACCTTGAAAGTCAAAATCTAAGAGGGTGGAGAAAGCTCACTGAAGCAAGCATTCTTTTAATATGTCACTGTTTTTTATTTGTATAATATTTTTTTTAGCTTGTTATAAGTTGTTTAGTTAGCCTGAAGAATTCTTCTATATTGATGACGGATTAAAGCAAATAACTTGAAAATGTACTTAAAAGAATTTATCAGGATTTTAATGAATAATGATCTTACCTTCAATAATGAAAGGCCTTCTACTTTCATCTGCGTTAAAATGAGTACATGTGAAAAGAATGATAAAGCAAAGTACATTATCGTAACTTACAGTGGATGCAACGCAAACTACTTAGGTGCTTTTAGTATCTAGTTGTGTCCAAAGCACTGTGTGGATCTGATGGTGTGTATGTGGGTGTCCGTGTGTGTATGTGTGTATGTATTTTATGGTTTGTAAATTACAGTTACTCAAGAAACAATCCTGTATTGTTACTGCATCTGTGTACCCAGTCCTCCTCTCCTCTCCCCCCCCCCCCAGCCCAATTATAAAAATCCTTATTGGCTTGGTTTAGGTCAAAGGGTATTCATCAAACTTGATTCAGGCAAGAGAGGTCTCTCATCTACTGGCTTTTCCGCATTAAGACCTGTCTTGAAAATAGAAGCAAAAAGATCTGAGCAGGTTTGCATTAGTATACATGTAATGGATATATAGACCACCACCACCACACAAGTTTTGAATTACTAAAAGGCTCTTCATCTCCATAGATAAAAAAAAAACCTCTGCATGGCCCGTTAAGGACTCCTTAGCCTCGATCTTATTACACAGGACTGAAGTGTTACACTTCTATATAAATGTCCAACCTGTTTACACTACTGATCTTTTAACTGAAAATCATGCCAAGCAACTTGCATCTAAGGATTTAATGAAAATTCTGATCATAGTCCAAAATGATGTATATTGCTAGCAACATAGCAAAAAGCAAAAGTACATGATATGGTCAAACTGTGATGACGACATTAAACGGATCAAGAACATGGTTTTTCTCGTCAGTGGTATCCGACCTTCATCATTTACAGTTAGAATAATGCAGCGTTGGCTGCACATTCTCTGTGTGTCACATTGTAAAACATTCCAAAACAGTTACAGTAAAAATGCCATTGGAGCTCTGCAGGAATACATTTTCAAAAACCGTCTGTTTCTTTCCAACAAAAAAAAATCCTAATTTTTTTTTTTTTTCTTGGGTGGTTAAAAGTACAGAATAAGCCATGGCATATGAAGGAAATATTCATCCAACCGTTCCCTTGCCCTAGATCCTTCTCCTATAGGAGAACTTTTGCCTTCTCTCTAATCAAGATTTTGTTTCCTTCTTTGTTTGAGCACAATGGATGCATTGGCAAGATCCGTCATAGTCAACTCGTCGCAATTCCCCAAAAGCTAAGAAATAATCAGGATGATATTCGCTCTGGGACGATATCTTGTTTCCAAAAAAATGTCAACTCAAAAAAGAAAAAAAGAAATATGGAAAAGTGAAGGGAACAGGAAAGCAAAGAAATGAATAAAGGATGCATAGTCACAATGTGGGTCACTCGATGACTTCTTCTCTAATTTTTTTGAATATTCATGAGATTGTATCGAGGTAGTTATCAGATGGGATCATGCCTTCTTATGGTAGGTAAAAATGACAGACGAAAATCCAAGAGCCGATTAAAAAAATTTTCCCCTCTGTTTTTTTCTTTTTTGTTTTATATCATTGTTATTATCGTGAAAGCCAAGAGCCAATTAACATTAAACTTAATTAAAGCTGGATATGTTTATTGGCATGTTGACGTCTTCCTGCATCACAAGCACATTAGCACTTAGTATAAGGCAACATTAGTTTGTACTAGCTTGAGACCGTCAATACAATCGAATGGATGCGTAATAATATCAACTACATCGGTCACTTTCATCGATTGCAAATTTCGAACATTAAAGCCTGAAGCTTTTTGTGCTCAGGTGGTTTATAAAGCAACAGGAAAAAGAATGGACTTGCGATCTAAGGCAACCCAAAGTTGAGTCTCGGCCCCGTCACAGTACATCTCCTTAAGGAAACTTATCTGTTTTTATATTTGAAATTCAAAATAAAACAAAACTAATAGCAAACTGCTTTGATCCACTAAAGAGCCTCTGTAAGAGCCTGTGTAAGAGAATGTGTTTTTATTTGCTTAGATGAAAATTTTTCAACTCTTTGGCAAGTATCATTTTATAAAACAAAAACACAAACAAACAAACAGAACCAAGACATGATCATCTTTGAATATTTAGTATGTTAATGTCAACTTGCATATAAACATATATATGTATATCCATCAATTTGGATAATCAGATTCCTCTATTTGATAAGTCAATTTATAAGCCAGTGCCATTTCTCTACGATTAATATACTAGAAGACTTTTGCCCCCTCACCGTATATCTCCAAATTTAAAAATTATTAAAAATAAAACAACAAACAAACAGAACCAAGACATGATCATCCCTAAATGTCTTATTTTATGTTTTTCTTTCCCAATCTCTCTGCAGCTGGATGAAAAGATGAAGACCATGCAAGAGAAATTAGAGTATTCAGAACAGAAGCTGACTCAATCTTTGAGGAAAGCCGAAGCACTGCCGACGGTGGAGGCAGAACTAGCTGAAAGAATGGCAGCTCTCTCACAGGTAAGTCGATTAGATTAGATTAGATTAGATACTATCTGTAGGTAATGACCCCCGGCCTTCTGTCGGGATTTCTGGCCACACCTCACGTGTGTCAATGGGCACCCTTGTCAGTGTGGTGTCAGATGTGTTACCCCTTAATGTCATTCTACACGGGACGTTAAACCTTCGGCGAACGTCATCTGTTGCACTGTTTTGCTGCTTAGTTTGCGTGGTCGCAACGAAAGCAAAAAAGATATTTAGTCTGTAAATGTCAACTTACATATGTATATTTATTTATATACATATGTATTTACATAAACATATATATTTATAAACATATATATATCTATATACATAAATATATATATATATATACACATATGTATATATATATATAGATATATATATATTTATGTGTGTGTATATGTATATTGATTATTTTGATGATTTATAAATAAATTGATTAATATAGGAAATGAGATGTACTCAATTAAAAAAGAAAGGGAAATTAGATACAATTTGTTTCGGGAAAAGCTATTACAAAATGTTTTTCATCTATCACATAAATGCAGATAAACAGGAACCTTTTAATTTGATATATCAGTTATATTTGATTGATAAATAAATTGATTAATGAGAGGGATTAAATTACAAGAAAGTTAAAGATAGATACAAATGGGTTTAGTTAAAACTATCCCAAAATATATTTGTGAACATCAATTTGGATAATCAGATTCCTCTATTTGATATGTCAATTTATGAGACAGTGCCATTTCTCTACGATTAATATACTAGATGACTTTTGCTTTGGCAGTAATTTGTGCAAATATTTCACAGTGTACAAAACAATGTCATTTAGAGCTCTCATTAATAACAAGTATTAAAGGGATGGTTGCAAGGTGGCAGAGCTGATTTTGCTAGCTCAAAATTGGTAAAAGAAAATGTCCTTGTATTCATACATCTATATGTCTATATTTCACATAGGAAGACTCTTCTTTCTGGATATTGAAACATTTTGGAATAAACAATGTTATACTGTGAAATCATTACCAGTGAATGAAATGATTGTTGACCACAAATAAGAGCTGAAAATCTCTGATCTTTTTTGGTTCTCATTTAATCCTTGGAAAAATTCAACTCACTTGCTCTACATTTAATAGTCAGATAGTTTATTCTGAGTTTTGAGCCAAATTCTATTTCAAGGAATCACAAAGCCAATTGACTGGCTTACTAGTTTTTTTATTTCTTTGACACACCCATGATATGAGCCTTGATTAAAAATACATTGAACGTGACAAATATATATTTTGAGCATAATGTCTCTTATCTCTTACCCAAATCTCATCTGAAACAGATGAATCGGGATAAAAAATTTTCATCAATTATTTAAGAAATGCAGATTTTCTTGCTAATCGGGTGTTATAATGCAAATAAGGGCTGATACATTACAGATTTGTTTTTTCGGGGGGGGGGGGGGGCAGGGGTATTTGAGAGACCTATTTGACAGAAGAGCAGATCTGAGGGCATCTCACCAAGCTGAATGAAAGACAGATGGTCTTGTAAAGTATCTCCTGAGAGTTAATCTTGTCTGCTTTATCATATAAAAATCCTGTCAATAATTATGGAATTGGTTCCACAATGAAAACAAGGCATAGCAGATTTCTCCTGATTATAATTATTTGTTTTATTTAGAATAGAACTTGTGAAGAAATGCTTTTTTCTTCTGAGGAACCCAAAAAAATAAGGAAACTTATTGTGCTAATATAACTAATGATGTTGACCAGGGGTACTCCATAGGCTGCCTACTGGCCAGATCCAGCCCCCCCCCCCCAAAAAAAATTGTTCCACAATCTTGCACTAGCCATGTATGCGACCACAATGTCTTTTGGCTCGACTAACCTACCGGCATATATACCCTGCACATCTCTCAATCTAGGTATGGTGAGGTTGTGGTTCTTACTGTCCCCCTGTGGTCAAGCAAATGTTCCTTTTCATCCATGGTAGGGAGAAAAAAAACAAATGTCTGATGTAGACAGATTGGATAGGTATCGGTTTGTACCTCTTCAAAATGGAAAGTTACTGTATAATTTAAATTATAAAAATTAATAAAGTTTGGTATAACTTGAAAAGACAACCAGCTGGTTAAGATTGTTCACGTCGGCAGACCATCCTGTCGTTATTAAAGTTGGGTCGTAATAACAAATTAAACATAAAAATTGCATTTTTATGTCGAAAGTTACACTCAAAAGAAACTTGATGCATCTCTACCTTCCGATTTGACTCTGCGATCAAATGCCAGTGTTAACTACGAGGTGACTGACACGATGTCTCAAAGTTCGTCAATCGCCCGGATACATGTCAGATCGACGTCACCTTACAAATTTTAATCCGCCGCTTCACACCCCCACGGGCAAGGTCAGATAATCCCTTGGGGCGGACGATGTCGGTTTCTCCGGTATCGTTAATGTTCATATACTAAAATAGCCGATTTGGATGTCTTGTGCCCACGTGTTTCCAACATTGACAATTTAGATTCAAATATCGTACAAACATACTCTCTCAACGCTAGTATGTCTTCAGAATATATACATGAATAGATAACGGTTAGAGGGTCTGACATTTTGATCGTAGCAGGATCTTCTGCAGGCTTTTTGCAG
>KN883518.1:54422-64779 GCA_000934455.1 Apostichopus parvimensis | reverse complement strand
ACATACATACATACATACATACATACATACATACATACATACATACATACATACATACATACATACATACATACATACATACATACATACATAGTCATCTTTACAGAGGGAGAGATTACATCAACCTAAATTCCTCCCCAACGGAGGGCGGGACGGGATAGGACAGGCAACAGCTACAACAAAAAATAATTGCAGAGGTCAAAGATTACGAACTTAAAGAAGTTAAAACTTCATTGTAGCCGTATTTCCTCAACACACAGTGGGTAAGATTTTGCATTATGGTAACTGTACTTTATAAGTCTACGAGAGTTGCCTGGCCAACATGAAATTTCATCCGTGCATAAAGCTCTTTATAGGACGGGAACCGAGGGTCTTTTTCAAGTTACATCCTAAACGAAATCAGCAATGTTGTATACAACACTCAGGCCCATACACATAATGTGAGTGCAAGGATGAGGGGGGGTGGTAAGTTATCGATTTGTGTCCTGGGGAGGGGTATTTGTTAAGTCCGTGACCTATCTATGATGAGCTCTAAAAAAATTTTGTTGTTGCTAATAACAATCCTGAGGTAGCTGGAAAACACTTCCCTGACCATCACTGCCCCAACCCTCTCCGTACGGGCCTGACACCTGTTTCTTGACTTTCTTTACCACTTTATTGTTTAATTTGTTACATTTATATGTTAATCCCTTTAAATTGAACTAAGTTCCATCAACTCTTAATTTCAAGTGAAAGACAGAAATATTGCAGTTAACTGCAAAGAAATTATCTAGACATGCCTTCTTGAGTCTTCTGTTAACTTCACTCCCTCCCTTGGTCAGAGATGAGAATATCTGCGCACCCGAATGTGTGAAAGCAATATTATGAGAAGTGAATGCCACACTGTAAGTCATACATAAAATATCATCTTGAAAGGTTTATGTTTAAGCTCTTCCTCAAAAATAATTAACATTCACCATGTTGGTTAAGTGTAGACTGTTAGTGTACAACTGAACTATGTTTGGGCAAAGAGTGAGTTGGATGATATTTTATTGTGACACCTACATGTTTACGTGCTTACTGGCTCAACTTTTTCATTGGAACTTGCATGTCATATTTTGTATATACAGGCAGTTTGATGCATTTTGCAGGGTGGTGCTCAATTGATGTATGTGTGCAATGTCTAACTGTATATCATACTGCACTATCAGTATAGATGCAGTATATAAATAACAGACATGATGCCATTCATTATTGTCATTAACTGCAGAGAATTATTAAATGTTTTAGATATGTTTACCTCATCATCACATCAGTAATGAAATTAGAAGTTGATGCTCTAGACTTTTCAGGCATTGCCTTAGCCTCAGGCCACTTTGAATAGAAGTCATACAGTGGAACAGTAGTGCTATTATGTACAGTCGCTTGGCAGCTGTCACTGACAGAGGACCAACAAGATCAACACCAACCTGTTAAGAAAAGACGACAGCAATTAGGTTCTAATTTCAAAACCATTTACAAGTTGCAGACTCTGCCTTGACTGTTATTTTCTTTCCATTGCTTTATTATGTACACAGATCTAGATAAAACTAGTGAGATATCTGATCAAAACAGGGTGTTACTGGAGCTAATTATTGTTACCTTGCATACATGTAAATGTATTATAAACCATAGTGTACCATATTATGTACAATCACTTAAACCACTGAACCAGAAAAGTGGTACCACTTTTTCCAACTTACAACTATACGCCCATACTAGTGGTTGCTCTGCAGTTATATGCCAGTGTGGTTTAAAGGTATACGCTGTATCGGAACTAAATATGCCAGATATTCAAATATGGTCGCTTTGATCAAAATTCTTAAACTATTTTTATTACCATCCTGGGGGAAGTTTACCAAACTATTCAATCATCTTGTATGTTCATATACAATGTCTGAGCACAATTTGAAGGGTTAAGACCTCCAGGAAAGTACTTTTTGAAAACTTCTCCAATTATAGTGGCCAGAATTTATGGCTATACAGACTACTTTTATTCTTGTAAATATTTAATTTGTCCAGACAGAGTGACTTTAACTAAACTTGAACCTTCCTTCATGTTGTGGACAACCTGTACAATTAGAACAGCTGGAGAATTTACCTGTTACCATAATCCAGTTACAGGAATGCTATAAAGACTTGTTCCTTGGACAGGACAATAATGCTTTGACCTCTGGCACATCTTGCAACGTTGAACATACCTTGTTACATCCACGTTGATATTTTTCCAATAGAATCTAGACATAATCTTTTGTGTGGTTTTAGCTCTGCCAAAGATGAGCACCACCAAAGAGATAAGAAAATTCATGATCAAGGAAATATCATGTTTTTGCAAGAAAATCTGGGCTGCAGAATTAGTAGTTTTAGCTGAAGTGCCACTGAAATTCAATTATAATCAATATCAGTGTCTGAAAATAGAATATTCCCATTATTGTACATACTACATGGCCACTACATTGGTCAAGATTGGTTTATTAAGTTTTCTTTCCGCAGTGAGGTTGGCATGTATAGAATATGACACACCTAAAATAGGTACTATCAGGCATTCAATATCTCACCAACCACAATGAATCTGAATTTGTTACATACAGTATTAAGTACCACTTTCCTATGACAGTAGGCTAGGCTATAATCCATTAATTGCATTTTTATATTGTCGCATGCATGCAGCCAAGACTGTCTTTGTAAGCTTTAGTGATATGATTTTGTTATACTTGTTAACTTCTATGATAGGCAGAGCCATAACAGGTGGAAATTTATGAGATTTTCAAAAATGTGTTATGACAATTGGGTAAACAAAACGGTAAAAATAGATCCTAACAACTTTGTTCATGCATTAGCAACTTTGCTCAAACATTCAACTGATTATAATGTACTATAAGCAATTGTTGACTTTTTGCGAATGAGTTTTTTTTTTACAACTAACCAAACGTGGTAAAAGAATATCATTTTTGCACCAATCAGGCCTAGAGATTTGATTAACTATGTGGAATATTACATGATGTCAAATGGCGAATAGCCATTAATCATTCGAATAATTGCAACTTACATCCACACGTTGACTAATTATTTTCCTTAGGTTTGCATTATTATAGAAAATGGACGTTAAAGAAGGTTTCTGCTGGCGTTGCAGTAAAGCATTACGTCAGAGTCCTGTCAACTGTGATTCGTGTGGTATTGCAGAGTATTGTACTAACCAATGCAGAGAAAATGATGCAGTTCGTCACAAAAGCGTTGAATGCCCAAACTGGTCTGTCAAAAGTTGTGCATGTTGTCAGAAGGTTGGCGCTAAAAGTGAGGTATGTGTATAAGCTTCTTTTATTTGTACATATAGCGTGTTTCATTGCTGCAGGGTTTCAGTGCCTTTATTGCCATGTTTAGATTCATGTTGTTTAGGTCAAAGATCGATGGGAGGTAACAAAAGGTATCAGAAGCCATTACGGGAATTTCGTAAATACCAATGAGACAATATGGTCGAATACCTCTCAGCCCATGTAGTATACCAGACTCTTAAAGTACATATCTTATAAATTGATACAAAATGCTCAAACTCTCTTTGAGTTGCCCCGTGACAAGTATTAACGATTGTTTTGATAAGATATGTATGAATCAGTTAGGAAATGAACGTAAAAACTGAGCATTTTAATTTAGCACATATGGAAACGTTGTCGTATTTGCTATTCGGTACCACTGAGGGGCCCTTAACTATACGTGGTTCGTTGTGTCATTTGTGGGGTAACCGACTCTTTCCTGCAATTATAGCGTTGTTTTTCTTTGGGGTACCAATATTCTGTAAATGGAAACAGTTATCTATGCAGCAACACTAAATACATCAACTTCGTTAAGTTTTCTTGTCGGACTGAGGGTTACAAAATAAAATATAAAGTCGTTTATCAATTGAGAATATCCTTATCTTACTCACAACGCTCTTACTTAGCCAAAACGAATGTAATTGATGTGGGGCAAACGGTTTTAGATTAGATATTTTGTAATATTTACAACCATATAAAAAGTGCCGATTGTTTCAGTAGTTTTATCGGACTCGACTGTCCCTTTTTACGAAAGTCAATTAAAAGATCGCTATGTATTACCTGATTGATATGCAACCCTTGTCACATGACCAAGGTCTTAGATTTGCGTGAAGTGTTTGTTTAATTACATAAGTATTTGAAGGCTTTAATTGTAAACAGTCAAACTAATCAATGATATGATTCATCTCTTGTAAACTAGAAAACAATATTCTGCGAAAAATTACAATTTTATGGTTACACTGACTACGGCGAGGGTACTCTGTCGTGGGGAATACCATAATGTGCCACAATACACACGTTATGTACATTTCGCACGTACGTACGAACGTAATGCAGTGTACCCTTTGTCGTACTTAGGCTAGCATTCTTACATACGATCGTACGGCGATTTTGCAGTATACGCATACTGTTGGTATGGGGGGGGGGGGATTAAACAGTAGTTCCAATCACTGAAAATATAAACAATGTCACACGGTAACTGACCTACTGTTCCAAACTATTTGGTATAGAAAGGTAACAGTTGGTCCAGGCGATGAATTCTGCTTCGTTTATCTTATACGTTGCTAATGTAGCCTAGCCTATCAGTACTATGCGTATCTATAACATTATACTTAGTAATAGTGTATTACTAGGATGGTGGTCACCATATTGTAGATTGTTGTAAATTAAGTGGAATTATTCATTATCAATAACCAAGGGCGCTTGTCTATAAATGTCGAATTGTGACGAGCAATGGATATAAGCATAAAACACAGTGTATGTAGTAACGTGATCCTAACCCCCACCCCACCCCTCCCCCTTAACGCTAAGGGAACGTCTTTGTATGAATCATAAATAATCTGTGATGAACATATCGCGCAATGTTCCATGTAATGATACAAATGACACCAACAAACCTCAAAACTGTTAGCATATTCAGTTTGGAATTAAACTTACCCAACGACCTGACAATCACCTAATTTGAAACATTTATATGGGAAATTTCCCTTTTTGTGACATTTTCGAATGGGGACTACATATCCTATGGTATCGTTGCGGACCAAATTTCCAATGATATTAATTTGGCTGGACAATCTTTCCTTAGAAAGTATGGTCCGACCTGACACTTTTTACTGCTACACCGGAAATAGAGTCTACAAATAGAAAGCCTGGGATGCGTGTACCTATATACTAGTTACATGTGGATGCAGCTAGTAGAAATAAGCGCGACACTTGGGTGGCTGAGGTTGCTATGTTGATCAATCAGCACTCAAAATCTTGAGTTGTTTAATCCACTGTTAGTCGCTAGGCAAGGTTGTTTTTCACGCTAAGATGATATGAGCCTAACGTATGACATGATTCAGTGTTCCATATCCTTTAAACGGAGCTGTAGTGTAATTCTCGTTCTCATATTTAGTCATTACAAACAACGCGGACTTATAACGGAATGAATGGTTATTTCATTTACAAATAATTAATGAAGAATTGATTCTTTTCTTACATAGTGTTCTGGCTGTTACTCTGTTTGGTATTGCAACATAGAATGTCAACGAAGAGATTGGACGAAACATAAACCAGTGTGTCGAAAATGGCAGAAGATCGTTAAACAAGTAGCATCCAGACCGATAACGCTTATGGGTGACTACCCATTTTATTTCAGTAATTCTTTTCCAAACGATCTCTTGAACTTACAAAGTAACGAAATGAAAGGCGGACAGAGTGTCCTAAAAAACTTGAGCATTTTGTTGCCAGCTTGTGGTGATTTGCGTCACGTGATGAAAACTGTCCAATCACTGCCAGGCGAATTTAATGGTAGTCTCAGATTTGTCTTGAACGATCTCGATCCTTTCCCTATGGCACGAAATGTCCTTCTACTCTTCCTGATTAGTTCATGTGAAGCAGAGGAGGTTTCAAATGTTTCTACGATATGGTTGTCATTTCAACTCCCTCGTAAAGATTATTTGCTACTCCAGGAGACTCTTTCAAAGCTGATTAAGATGGATTCTTTACATTTGAAAATGATGACTGGAGGAATGATTGACGTCAATGAGCTATCATATAAATCAATGCGTGAAGTTTGGGATGGATGGAGAAGATATTCCTGCCAAATTGGGACTGAGTCCTGCGCTAACATTTTTGAGGAGAGAAAGGCCATATTTGATTCTAATCCAATGGTCAGCGTCGGTTTACAGGGTCTATTACATGACGTGCCACAGCAACATGCCTCCTCAGTAAAAAAGTGGTTTGATGATGGTGTTATACTACACGAAGCACACGCGGAGAATTCGGTGACACACTACAACCCGACGTTCACTGGCAGGGGACGGGAATCTTTACTAACTACAGTCCTAAGTCTACCGTCAAGTTACGACTTTACCTACTGCATTAGATCTGATTGTATTCCTTTCCAAATGTGGGACTATTTGGATATGGTTCACTTCAAAACGTATTACTCTATTACTGCAATGTGTCACGTATTTAATACTCACTTAGTTGCTAAATCTCGGACAATGATTCGAAATCAACGACTTTCATTCTTCATCAGTACGGAGGACTACTCACTCATAGGATCTGTCATCAACCGCCATGAATATGAAGGAGGCTTTGACAGAATATTTGCTTCAAACTTAGTTGACTACGACAGAATAGGCAACGTTCTCGAAGCACTAGAACCGTTCCTTAGTGCGACAAATCCACATGCTGCTCTCTTTACAGAAACATTTAATTGGTATGGGGGTATCGATGGTGCGGTTTGGCCAACAGACGAAACGACCGCAACAAATGTAACATTTAGAGGAATGAGAGATTGCAACTTAAGCATAAGTGATCTAAATTCTCGAAACTATAGTTGTTTTCACGAGTACTACAACAACACTGCGTTCTTCATCAACTATTTGAGGGGTGACCAGTACGCTGAAGCAGAGGGCAAGGGAAAACTTCCTAAACTTTCGGATGTCAGTAATCGTCGAGGGTTGCTTATGCGCGACTTCCGAAAGGGGAGGAATCTTGTTGTCCCGTTTAACCAACGAGTGGCTGTTCGCACAGTGAATATGCTGAAGGGAGATGTCAGAACACTAGAATGGTATCGAGCAGTCACGGAATAAACAAGGAAACATGGATACTTGTGAAATGTAAATGATTGACTGGCTGTTGGGGAGACTTTCAAATAGTTAACATGACTGTAATGAAAGAAAGTTGACCAAGACGCCAATAGTTCACCATGTAGTACAATCTGTCCAAGTATGTCTGTATGCATCAGTATACGTGAATCACCTCAAATGTTACGAACAAAATGTGTAATTGCGTATCAGGTTATGTCAAAAGAGTTATCGGTTCCATGAACGTATAACTGTAGCGATTGATATTCAAATTTCTTCTTATTATCAACTTTCTGCCCATTCGTTAGAGCTCGTTAAATAGGCTAAGCAGTTTAAGCTCAATATTGATCAACGCATTATATTCCTTTTAATTACTCAGTGCTTTGCATTTGTTTAATTCAGTCTATTTTATTAGATGAGTTCCCGACGCCATTTTAGCCATTATCTTACATAACAAAACGGGGGCGGTGAGACAACGATTCCTTGAAATTTGTTCTCTTTGCAGTCAAAAGCAAACTAGAGCACCAACTGCAGTATGGGTCAGGTAAAAGGCCCAGGTGGGTGCTAAATTTCTAAATTTACTCCTCAAAATTTCGACTATCCCCCCCCCCCCTACCCTTCTTGAACTTGTTAGGACTTTTTCTTGATTTCTTTTCATACCAAAAGAATTTTTTTGAAGTCTCTATCTCGAAATTTCGACGATTTTATGTCAACTACTTTCAACTTCCTTTTTTCGGGAAGTTGTGACCATTATGTCTGTAAAATTTGACTCGTTCCTCAATATTACAACTTATTTATCATTTTTTAGTTTAATCTTTTCATTACTTTTATCATTTCTTTTCTTAAAACATTGTCCTCCAGGGTTATGATATATTATTATATGTTGATATCATTGAAATAAATGCATGTGTTTATTGCTTTAAAATTGTTGTTGTTTCAGCTCTTATTAATGTGACAGTGTTCACTTTTATCTAAAATTGACATCGATATATAGTTGACTGTTTAGTAGTTATTACTTACAAAACTGTAACTCGCCTAACAGTTAGTAGATACAGTTGAATAAAATTTGGTATTCATTCGTAGTTACACGGAATAGGTAGCCGATTTATAAATTGATTGCAATAAAAGTATATCATGAGCCAAAAAGGAACCTTTTGACAGTAGAAAACGTTTCTTTATAGGAATTCTAAAGACGTGAATTAACGTTTGAAAATACCCCTCCCTTAAAAATCTCCCCCAAAAAAAAGCGATTTGCACGAACTGCTTTAAATTGAATCTTAACAGTATATAGGATGTTACTTTAACATACTAAATCATGATTCAGTTTCTTGGGAGGATTCACATTAATGTCCAAATTGGTCATAGAGCAATGTATCTACATTCAATCATAGGGCGCTGTTTATGTGCATTTGGATGCGGACATGTGGGTTTAGTGGCGCGTATATATGAATTAGTAGTCTGGCGATATTCGTCACCCCCTTTGCGATCTGAAGATACTCGGTGCAGAGATTCCTTTCCCGATAGTGTACAGGCCTACTTCAGTTATGTATAGTTTACCGTGTCTAGTTTTTAGGATAAACTTATTCACGTTGTTCATTGTTGTTATTGATATGTTTAATATTAATGTAATTTGCTTTCAATATTTCGCTGGTGATGTGATTGTACCTTTTTAAGTTCATTTCGCCGGGTAAATACTTATTATTTTGGGAAACTGACTATATGAATTATTAACAAACTTGGGAATGAGCAAAGAAGCCAGTGTTTGTACCTTTGATCTGACTGGTTCAGAACCTTTTGTTGTAAAGTTTGTTTGTCCAGTGTTAATTTTTATGTTTATGTTTCAGTTTCTATGTTGCTGTTGTAATCTCATACCTACGTGTAACAATATACTGGGGGTGAGTTTTCTTACCACCATGGGCAATTTTTGCAGAAGAATGATTTAAACGTCTAGCCCAGGGACGGCAGGGCCGACACCCCCCCCCCCACCCCATCAATAAATAATAGAACTTCGAACATGTATAAATATACACAATACTTTACTTGCATCGTACTAGATACCGCATTGAACTGAATGCCTCGCTTCAATTCCCATAGGCCAGGGTTGTCCAACCTACGGCCCGTGGGCCACAGTCCGGCCCGCCGCAGGGTTGCTCCTGGCCCGCCAGAGATGCTCTACGGTGCGAAATTTTAGTGAGCAGATTTATTGATCACAATTTGAAGCTATATAATCAATCATTCAAACCTTCTGGGTCCAAAAAACTGCATACAGGTCAGTTTGTGTGACACTCTCTCAGCGGAGGGGGGGGGGGCGGCTGGACTTTATTCATCTGTTTTATCAGGAAGGAAAATCAATCAGTGCGCTCCGCGCGCAGTGCTCACATTTTGTTGCCTTGGGCTTCGGGCAAAAAATCGAGCGTAGGGTTCATGCGGCCCCCTCCTTCATCATAATCATTCCATGTGGCCCTCCTCTGCAAAAGGTTGGACAACCCTGCCATAGGCCTACTTAGAAATTCACCTCTAACCGTCAAAATGAGTATCCCCAACACCCCAAAGTCCGTCGAAGTTTTGACTTCTTTCCTCAACATCTCAATAGTTAGTCGAGAGTTTGTTGAAACACCGAAATCATTCAACAGTATATTTGGACTATTCGTTACCATACTGTCGTATAGTGTTTCCGAGTGTGGAAGGTAGGGGTTTAGAAGAAGAAGTGTG
The DNA here is from genome assembly GCA_000934455.1 of Apostichopus parvimensis. Lineage (NCBI taxonomy): Eukaryota > Metazoa > Echinodermata > Holothuroidea > Aspidochirotida > Stichopodidae > Apostichopus > Apostichopus parvimensis. Next base: position 54,941 of record KN883518.1, on the reverse strand, counting down.
CTTGGAAGTTGTAAGAAAGGGAGAGAAAATAAATCAGAGTTATAACAATCAAGACGGACTCTAAGTCTACTTTATTAGTTAGTTATTTCGTCAAGGACAGAGAAAGCACCCCCAAACAAACAAACACAACATGGTGCAGGAGCTGAGCACACGGCACATTTTCGGATATTTATTCAAGCCGTATCCTATCGTACAGTTCAACCAAACGTCTGACTAGCTTAGGTAGACGAACCTACGCTATAACGATTTAGCCTAGCCGAGAATACGTCTGTAACCATCAGGCCTATTTGTGATTGATGTAGTGTCCGTCTTCAGGCATTTAAATAAGCCTAGAATCTTTGGGACTGAAACACACTTTCCATAATTTGTGAGTATGTCCATCAAAAAGGCTATCCCATGACCAACTACTGATATTCGATGAACTTAGCCTAGCCTACGCACATCCAAATTAGCACATCCAGTGACGAAGCCACCATCGATCTCATCATTTTTTTGTCTAGAGTGTACAACGCAACTTAG
>KN883517.1:92226-111873 GCA_000934455.1 Apostichopus parvimensis | reverse complement strand
CGTCGAAATTTACTGACATATTCCATGAGTTACAGTAATGAGCTATGAAAAATACTATAATTCTTGCTTAAATTCTGGATATGAAATAGTGCATTCTGATGCATATTTAGGCTATAATTAGGTCTACACGCAAGTTTCTGCTGACGTCCTTTTTTTAATGTGGCGTTTGAAAAATGGGGTTTACATTTCATACCATCCGCTTTCAATGTCCATCCCCTCCATAAATGCTCTCTATTAAGTAAGAAGGTCTGAGTGATTTTTCAAACCTTATCATGTGAACCTTATGAAGATGAAAATGTTCTAACACAAAGATGAAAATGTTTACAACATTCTATAGAAAAACTTTCTAGTCTGAAGAATGTGTGGGGGGGGGGGGTTCACAGTGACAGGGAACCTCTAAAGAGCCCCTTTTCTTAAAAAGAACAGCACCTATTGATGAAACAGTACACTTTTCGATTTCTGTAGCTTAAAAACCTTTTTTCCTCCCTAAGGCATAAACCCATGGGTTGTGTGGAGTGTGGACTGTGCCCCCACCCACCCAACAAATATGGAATATATTATTGTGATTTGTTTAGCTGCTTAAAATATCATGTAGCTGGTACCTTTTTTTCAAAAGCTTCAAGTTTCCTATAACCAACATAACCTTTTCTTTAAGTTGTGACAAGAACCTTGCTTTACAATATTACATATCACAATGATTGGACTCGATTCTTAATCAAGATATCACTTTTATGAAACGTACTTTGAGTTGACTCTTGGACTTGAGTCACTGCATTACCTAGATCTATGGGAAAACTGTCCATGAACTTGTGTTTGAGTTACTTAATTTCTCTGAAATTTAGTTACTCTAGTCCTGACTCGTTGCATAACTGGTAATAGTTCCTGAAAACTCAACATGAATTGAATATGGACCACTGAATCAAGAACTACTGGAGACTAATAATTCTGCAGATCCTTGGCTAGATGAAGTAATGGTTTCTAATACAAACGGTACAATTTATCAATCCCGTTCTTGATTAACTAATTAATTAATTCCACATACACATTTGTTGCCCTATGTGAATTGAACTCTTTCCACAACACTTAGGGTGACATTTGCAACTTAATGTGATTACGTCGCACTGGCCCATTGTTAGGACTCCAGTATGGGTTCTAATTATGATAGTCCATTTGCTAAATACATATAGCAAGGAATTTAATTAACTAATTAATTAATTCCACATATACATATATGTTGCCCTTTGTGAATTTAACTCTTTCCACAACACTCAAAGGCATTGAAGACTCGCCCCAAACTGGTGCGGCCATCTGAAAAAGTTAACTTTCTGTTGCTTGCAAGTGACGTTTTGTTCGTGTCGCTACAAAATGCAGACAGTACAGTAATGAAACGTGATACCTTGTTATCTTCAGCTGGACCTGAGATGTCCATCGCTGTATTGTTTGTACACTGTGCTGTGGGTATTGAACGCAGCTGTATGTACTGACCATATAGTGTCTAATTACCGACGGTAGCAAGCTGTGTGTCTATTTTCTGGGATAGAGGGGGTGTCTAACACTTCTGTTACACCTCATTCGAAACTAGGTCAGATTACCGGCATTAGACGTTTCTTTTTGCGCGAGTCTTCACACCCTTTAAGGCAACATTGGTGATTTAATGTAATTACGTCACACTGGATCATTGTTAAGACTCCAGTACGTGCCATCTTTCACAAGGCTGGACACCGTCTGTGCAGCAAAGATAGGTTATACAGAGACAATTACGGGGCAGAGAGTCAACAAAGAAACCAAAAGATCTGCCCGTGATTAGTACACAAATTCATAACACTAGTTATTTTGATCAATTGACTTCATTAAGATCATTAAATAATGACAAAGGTCAACAATCTTCCAATTGCATAATCAAAGGCAATTTACTCTAAGGATTTCTGAAATAAAGGTGGAAAGAATATTTCACTTGAGGTTACAGCAAACGGAAAAGACTTGAATAACTACTTTAATAACACAATGGTAAATTTTGATCAAATCATTCTCATTTACATTTGAAATAAAATTACAGCACCTATTTTCATTGAAGGGAGGTAAATATATCTTGAAAAATCGTGGTGTTTGCTAGACCAATGTTGAAACAGGCAATTCAGCACTTTTTAATACTGCATTGTTTAAGGTTGGCACAAAATCGGAATTCTCATTTAAGATATTCAGCATTGCTCAAAAAAATGCTAGAAAGTCAAAGTGTGGTCTCCAATGCTCAGATCAAAGCACCTCATTTTAACACACTGAAAGCGCTTTGCCTTATAATGAGACATTTAAATGTCAAATTGAGCCGCACTCTGTATCTGGAATAATATGGAGGATCAGAGCCTCTAGGAAAGTACATTTAGAAAATTCTAGCAATGTTTTAGCTTTCTAGTGGCCTACACAGATGATCTTAATTATTCCACAAAAAACCAGAAAGTGACTATCTTGTATTCTCAAACAGCATCGTATAACAGGGCAGTGGAAATAAAAAAAAAATCAAAGAGATAGATGTAAGGGGATAAGTAGACAAGGGATGGAGAGAAGAAAGAAACCAACAGGGGAAGAGGAGAGGTAGGATATAAACAGTGGAGGGACAAAGAGAGGATTAAGGGAAGGGGGTAGGGAATAAACTGGAGAAGGACAAAGACAGAAAGGTGTGGAGAAAAAAGAGTGGAAGAGAGCTATGAGAAGAGGAGTGATGGGGGAGGGAACAAGGGGGAGAAGGAGGGGGGGGGGGAACAAAAGAAAAGTTAGTCATGTCCTTCCTGAATGTTGAGCCAATGATGTTGAATGGTGCGAAGGCGTTGCATCCACAGCCTCTCTCTGCTGATTCGTACTAGGTCAGGACGGCTACCTAAGGATTCAATCCCCTGTAGAGACATGTCGTTAATGGTATGGTTGGGAAGGTTAAAGTGTTCTCCAACTGGGGTCTCAGTCTTCATGGTGTTGACTGGGGATCTGTGACCATAGAATCGCTTCTTGAGGGTGGTTTTGGTCTCGCCAACATACTGGATGCTCTACTGGAGATCAGATATATGACATTAGTGGTTGTGCAAGTGAAAAATATTATAATCATACGACGAGACTTCACAGTAATCATGAGAATGTGAGTTTCAATAAATATTTCGACTACCTTCACCACCTTAACTGCATTTTACTCTCTTTTTTTGCATAATTATTTATTATTATATATTTCATATGTAATATCAATTCGCTGATTGTTTAAAGATCAACCAAAGTTTGAGAAAAATCAAGTCACTTAGTCACATGAAGAATGCAAGTGAAATAAACTTATGATCTTGTATCCTATGTTAGATTTTCTAAGATAGGCCTTCTATAAAGAACGTTCCAAAGGTTGTTGTCAAAAACGAAACATATTGGCCGAAGAGAACATTAGCTTTTTGAGTCGGTAGGGATTTCACAAAGTTAAACGGCTCATATATGAATAAGTGACGGTGAATATTTCAGTTTCCTGACAAACAAAAGTTGTATATTGTTGGTAAAGTTATCTGTATTGCTGACTGAAACACACTTCAGTTGAAGCAGGTAACTTCCTGGTTGAACCATGGAGGTAAAACAGTCTGTTTTACCTCCATGGTTGAACTGAGCGAACAGCTGATAATTGAATTAACAACATATGTTGCAATAGGAATCCAGTTATTCTTGCTAAGGTGAGTGTTAATCACAAGAGAAATTATTTATTTCAATATCTCAACATTTCTCCTTAAATGTTCGTAAATATTATTTTATAATTTTAAATGTTATTTTAAAAATTAAAATATAAGTTTGCTTAATTTCCTAAGGTTCAAATGCAGAACGTTAAAAGGCAAATCTCAGTTAGCTACTAACAGATCCCTATATGGGGTGTTCCATTTTTATAAATAGATCATTCCGTCAGATTGATTGCGTAAGAGTAAGCATCAATCGAGACGTACACACAGTGCGAAAGTCTGTGGAATCGTAACTATTGCACCAGATTTTGACATGAGTATGCGGCATCGCATTTTAGAATATAAAATGACGGTTTTAGAATCAATCTTCATTTTATTTCAAAGGAAGGAAAGGAACAAGCGAAGAGTTGGGGTTGGAGAAGAAGGAAACACCAGATTTTAACCGTTAACGTTAGGTTAGAGTACAGTGTAGGTTTTATCCAGACTAGCCTAATTCTTTTGGAGGGCCGTGAACACTGCAGTGTTGTAGGCCGCCTAAATTCTCTAACTACAGTATAACGTGAGTGCTTCTGTAATACTATGTCTGCTACTTGCTTATGTTGAGATAAACGGTAACTTGACGTTCTGTGATTACACATCTACAGTAATGATCTGTGATTAAACATCTAGCCTAGGCCTAGCTGAACTTATAATTGTCATATATTTGATAGCCATTTCTTTGAGCACTATGAATACAACTTATGTATCATTCATATACTTCAAGTATCATTTTCAATGTTGCATGCTATGTTGGGGCATTTGTTTTCCAGTATTCATTCAGTAAGTCCATGATTCTTAATCTTGTTTTATCATAATATAGGTTGAAGACAGCCTACTGGGCAGTATTGGCTTGAAGTAGCTGAGAAGTGTTCTGTGTGTTTGTCTGTTCTTGAGCATTTTATCCATTAGAGTACTTGCATTGGGTATCAGGGAATATGCTGGTATCACGATGGGTAAATTGCTACACATGTTCAAAGATGCATAGCTGTTTTGCCCAAAGGAACCATGTACTATTTTACCTAAGAAAAAGTTCAGATCTGCTACAAATAATTTGAGCATTAAATTATTCCTCGCTGTATTTGTATTTTGTTGTTTTAACACAAATGGTCTGTGATATGGTCTTGAATTTATTTAATCTTTATTTCAGAATAGAGGAAACTACTTGCACGGAGAAAGAAGACAACCCCAAAGTCACAATGGTGTACACAAAGGGATCCAGATTTGGTGTGTTCAGTGGCCACACTGTCAGAAGGCCAACATTTTCATACAGCCAGTTGTGTGCCGATCAGCACATAGTAATACAGAGCAACAAATCCTTCAAAAGAGGTACAAACATCATGTTATCAATGTAGTACAGGTAGAAATATTTCACCAAAATATTTCTGATAGACATATTCATACTGACGTCATAGGCAACCACTTTCAAAGGTAGTCAATTTCTGTCCAATGGACAGCAGATTAAATTCACACCACATCAGATATGGATGAAGGGGTTACAGGCAGGGGTGTAGCCAGGTTTTAGGTGTGGGGGGCCAAGGTCAAATTTCTGAACTACATTCGTGTGCTAAACTTTCCTTTTTTGGTACAATTTTGGGGGAAAAAACGAAAAAATAATGTGCGTTGAAAAAAAATATATATGGCATCTCAGAGAGGCAATTACAGCAACTGCGCATAGTGCACATATTTTTGAGGTGACTGTTCATTACATTCTATTTCGTTGACCCAACCCCCCCCCCCCTGCATAGTGTGCGCCACTGGTTACAGGTTTGGGAGAGACACTAGGACTTAGACCGAAATCATCTCCACAATGGATTCTTTCTATTTAGATGTTATAAATTTGATCAGTTTGTTTGTATTTCCAGGTAAAGATATCTTTCTAAATGTCAAGGACAAATTTGAAGCCCGGCTGTCATATGGGTGTTGTAGTTAAAACTATTTATTATGAAAGATCACTGAAGGATGTCAGTTTAATGTTCTTCTGTTTTTGTGTCACTTCTCAGGTAACCAAGTCAGCAATGACATCCACCTTTCGATGAATAAACAGAAACGATGGCAGGTGGCAGATAACCTGATGGATGAATTGGGCGAGTCCGATTGTACCGTCGTCGTATCGAAACATCACCTGAAGCCGGGTCAGCACAGAAAGGTAGTGGACTGTCTGCACGTTTGCTCACAGAGGAACGGTGAGAGGCAGGCGAAGAGTGCCAGTAGGACCTATGCCAGGGAAGAGGATCTCTCGGAGGTGACGGAGGATAAAGGTCGGGAAGAGGCGGTGGAGGTGGAGGAAATCCCGGTCAAGAGAAGGAAGGGAAGGAGAGGGTACAAGAAGAGACAACATCAAGAAGATGTTTGGGAGGAAGAGGTTCTGATACATTGTAAGGTATATACAGCACCCTCCAAGCATCACTTCCAGATACAACCACCCAGAGGTAAGTAAACATCAGGGAAAGGTTGTGGTTAAGAGTTAAGGGCAAGACGAAGGCGGAGTGGATAAAAAGTGACTTTCTCTCCAAGATCAACCACCCATCCCAGGCACCCGCCCCCTCCCTCCTTCCTCTCTTTGTATTTACCTTTGTCGCTAAAGCAATTTACATAAAGCATCAGAATTGTAGTCTTCCCAGCTGTGGAAAATATAGCTGAGAATTGGTTTTTACAATCAGACATTGACAAATAAAATACCATATAATCAAAATAAACAATGTTTGTGATTGTATCATGAATGCTTTACATGCATGCAGGCAAAAAATATGAGCTGCATATCAGAGAATACAAAAAGAATCGACACACTACTAGCGTTTCCATAGTATACTGAACTTCATACAATGTTTCCTCTAAGTTCTGATGGTCATTGTTCGCAAAAAACCTCATGCTGAGCAATTTTTTCACAGATTCAAAACTGTTCGAGCAAAAACTTTTGGATGTTAACTTTGACAGCCACTTTTACAGATTATTAAAAATTACTAAAGCCCAACACCTTCAAAACCATACTTTTGATTGTCACAAATACCATTAGGAATATATTAACAGCTGTACAGACTACAGTAGAAGGGTACAAAGTTGCTTTGCAGGGTCAAGCTTACGTGTGCATCTTCTTTGAGCACTGGTTACAAAGTGAGTTTCAGCTTGCACAGCTTTGATGGGCAATGACTACATGAAGTGACCTTGGTTGTCTTAAAAGGAGTTTCTGTCGGTAAAAATGTTAAAATCCATCCAAAACGTTTGCTGTCTTTTCCGTTTCTTGAAAGGATCTTATTCCGCTAAGTCAGCGAAAACGAGGAAGGGTTTGCCTGGAGGTAACATCAGCTTCTACCAGGAGATGTATGAGGATGAGATCTGGGATGAGGAGGACGATGTCATGTTGCGAGAGGCAATGGAGGACTCACTTGGCTCTGTGAGGGGTGCACAGCTGGGGTATACTGGCATGGATAACTCCCTGGAGGACTTCATCCTCCCTGCATCAACCAAACCTCAACACGATCAAGGAAAGAGAGAGAAAAGCCCAAAGAAAATCGTCAGGGATGTCCCTCTTGAAGAAGGGAAAGATCACGTAATTTACGTAGATAGAGAGGAGTATGCCGTTCCGTCGTCATGGGAAACGGCATCGTACATTCCCAAACCAAGAGTATGGACGAAGACAAACACAAGAAAGAATAGGAAGAAAGACCAGAAGATAACAGAAACGATTCCTTCAAGACTTGATTGTGACCAACCCACCTTCCTTGTTCCCATGGGTCCCGATGCAGTCAAGGACTTAAAATTTGCAGCTACAAAGAGCTTCGATGGTTCTAGTTTCCTCTGGGGTAAATGCCTTCCCCCTCGTCTGTCCATCAATGTCACTCCTTACATCCATGGAAAGCTGAGAGAGGGGCGATTCACTGGGACCATCGACGAAAGGACGCGGATGAAGAAGGATTGCTGGATTCTGGTGGAGAGGGCCGGCATCAGTAAACAGCGTGATACTGGCACACTGCAACGTGGTTCTATCAACGAACGTGAGACACTCAGGTATTTAACTTCTTTCTAAATTCATTCAATTCAAGCAACTATGGAAATGCTGTACAGTTAACAAATACTGTGAAGTTTCTTTCCCTTCTTTTTTCCGGAATGTTGCAAATTATGGTAGTTCTCTTTGATTGGTTGTAATGCTACGGACACTTTTTTAAGATAGTTCATGTTTGTATTACAGGTTTACCTTGGTAGGATTTCCTCGTGACGTGAAAACAGCAGTAGAAACCCAGGAAAATTTTAACCATCTGAACGTCTGTAACATGAAACGAGTGATGGAGATTCTCAAGGAACATGTTGATAAACTACCCCTGGACAGGTACGTACCATACATTAGATTGTCCATCCATGGGAGGAGGGTGAATGTTACTCCTCACTGCATGTCAAGTTTTACCCCCCTACCATGCCCCCCTTCCATCTATACACAATGATTGTGACTGGTAATCCTGTATCAGATAGCACAAATGTCATTACAGTTGTAGATCCCAAACTTATCCCAAAATTACCTGAAAATCATTCCTTGGCAAAGTTTGTACCAAACAATAGTAATAGTAGTATTTTCTACTCACCTTTTCAGATCAAAAGTGGGGACATCAGATCATCAGACCTTAATTTTATGAAACAATTTAAGTATAAGAATAAGTCTTTGAAACCTTACTCATTATTTCGTTTTGTCAACAGATTCTTTACCTCAACGTCACTTCCTCGAGGTAAACCGGAAGTTAAGTTGGATGTTTTGAGTGGATTGTGGGAATGGAACTCCAAGCAAGAAACAAAGACCCCTATTCAACTCGTCAATCAGGTAGGATGTCTTACGAACACTTTATTACAGATAGCTAATCCCTTTAGTACGAATTGCTAATCCCTTGAGGTTATTTAAATATCATGTGAAAAACTAACCCAGGGAAGCATGTGTTAATATAAAACGACTTTATCGATTTTTATGTCAGTAGGATGTTAATTGTTAGATGCAAACTGACCAGAGATACAGAAAGTTCAGATGTTACAAATAGATGGAGAGATGAGCTTTTTTGGTGGATAAACCAATTTGATAATTTATTGATTAATAATTTATTGATTAAAGAAAAAGTCTTGGTTGAGTCACTTTGTCGTCTGACGAATCTTCATTTCTACAAGGTATCTTCTAAAAAGAGAGGTTTGTAGTTGGGCAATTGAGGTTAGTAGAACACGTAAGATAACTTCTAGGTCTTTGGGACTTTGAAGGTCTATACACCAGAAATTAGTTTCTATATTTAGTAAAAACAAGAACAGAAAACTGGCTGGGATAATTATATACAAGGAACTGAGAGTTTTTTCATGTTCACATTGTTTTGTTTTACCTTAGCAAGTCAATTGTGCAGTGGTTCTTTGTGATAATGCAAATGAATATAAATATAGAAATGACCAATGCAAAGAAATTGTTGAAAGTTAAAGCTTTCAGCCTTAATCAATGATTCAATGGTTGTCTTAAGTACATTCTCAGATTATACTGCCCTCTGTGATGTATTGTATTGTACAAGTAACTCTCATTTTATTCCTATTAGTTGGAAACAGAAGATGGTTGCCATGGTGATACCATTCTGGAGGAACACTTTCTGCAAAGGCTCGGCAATATCGTAACAGATTGTGAGATCTGTCTGGAGAGTGACCTGATAGGATCAGACGGTGTCTCCATGGGAACCACATCACTTACTGACTGCCGGCATTGGTTTTGTGACGACTGTTGGCAGAACTATCTGAGAACTGCAATCAGTCACGGGCAAACCAGACTGACTTGTCCGGTGAGTATTCGATGATGTCATGCGTCTGCAAATCAAAGCTACGAAAAACTCCTTAGGAGCATTTCTTGCACAATACCTCAAAAGCATCTGTTTAGAGAGTGGAAGGTCAGGGTTTAAACTGTAAACACTTTCCCAGATGTTTAACATATATATAGCATATATATATCGTTTCATGTTGATAATGAGATTATGATAATTAATATGATGATGATATGATGATTAAGATAATGTTGATAATGATAAGATTATTATGATAAATGTTGATAATGCGATTATCGTTAGCATATCCTGATATTCCGAGAAGGAAACTTGGGCATCGATATCAAACTAGATAGTAATATCATTTGCTGTTGAGTTCATAGAAACCACCTCAGAAGATATTAGAATTAGCTCAGATGAGGTTAGACGTCAAGATGTGTTGACAGGCAATCGCCAAAACGTGGATTGTGCAGTAATGCAACACCCAAGTGCACTGTAACTTGTGGATTAAGGCTTATATTTCTTTCTTTTTTCAATCAAAGGCATATAACTGCAAGTCACGGGTAGATGAGATAACACTGGCCAGCTTCGTACCCCATTCTTCCTTCCTACAATACAAGGAGCAGCAACTCGAGGTGCTCAGGGTGTCACAGAGGTTGGAACGATGCCCCAAGGAAGGGTGTGGCCATCTGCTACCGAGGGACACAGAGGGTGCAATGCAGAGCAACACGGGCCTCTTCTGTGCCTGTGGAGGCGTGTGGTGTAGCAACTGTAAAGGAAAGGTACACTGGCCCTCGACCTGTGAACAAAATGAAAAGTACAAAGAGAAGCATAAAGATGGAGGTAAAGTTGAATGTGATTTTTTCATATATGGCATGGAACAGAGTATTATTGGGGAAAAAAATTGGTCGGGAAATTTCGAGATCTTTAAGACTCATAATGATACATAATTGAACGATAGGGAATCGACTAGGAAATTTGCTGCCAGCACCAGCAAAGGATTGGGTGGACAGAGTACACCACCAACTACGGGCTAGAAAGCTCAGGGCTGGTAGAGCACAGGGCTTGTAACTGTGAGGTCACTAGTTTGAAATCTATTCTAGTAGAACACCATTCATAAAGAGTGAAAACGAAAAAAATACAGAAAATATAAAAACGATAAAATAAAGTATAATAACTTCATTCCCTTTGAAAACAGCCACAAAATTTGTGATAGTAATTTCGATTTTCCTTCTTATTAAGTAGGTATAATATCAAGGTGACAAAGATTTATCTTGGAAACAAGTTAAACACAGCAGCAGGTGTATGGTGTATGTCATCCACCCCCACCGCAAACCTATACCTTCCACCATCGCAGCCCTTTTCTACTTTGCATCGTTACTTAAAATTTGTTGATTTGACTTTTGTCAACTTTTTTCCTCTAGTCGGAATTCTCAAGATGGGTAAGATTAAGCATATTAACGTCAAGAGGTGCCCCGCGTGTCAGTATCCAGTAACGAAGAACGGTGGTTGCGCCCACATGGTTTGCCGTTGCTCGTTTTCTTTCTGTTGGTCCTGCGGTAACGAATGGCTAAACCACACTTACAACTGTAGGAAAGAAAACACCATGTCTTCAACTGTGAGTAAAACTGCTGCCGTCAATAACGAAAGAGTTTGGAATATTACTCCTGATGGAATTTAAAGAATTTTAAGAAATGCTACAAACCCAAAAAGCAATTTACATTTGAGACAACCACATTTCTTGGGTGGGGGGTGGGTGGGGGTTGGGTTTTTGTTTTAACCGGTGTGATGTTCGCTTGTACTCGAGGTGAAATCCAGTACTCATTACCGAAGTTCATTAGAACCTAATTTTTTGTGCGTGAGGGATACTAAATGTCTATGAACCTTTTGTTTTGAGATGTGTGCAGTGTGTATTTTACAGGGTTAAAAGAACACCATGCCATAGTCATGAATCGCATGGTTGGCAGTGGAACAGCTTGTTTGGTTGTATTAGTACCTAGACTCTCTCTATCTCGGCTTACTATTCTTTAGAAGTATCATTTTTAAAGGAAAAACTGAGGCTACAGGTTGGGAGTGGGTGTGATCCATCTGAGGTAGCATGCAAACATCAGCTACAGCAATACATGGTACATGAATAGATCGTAATCATAATATCAATCACCTTCATGCTCCTTTAATTAACCAATCATATTTTCTGCTCCATATTCTACCTTTCATGTTTGACTTGATGGAGAAAGATGGAGAGATGAGCTTTTTTGGTGGATAAACCAATTTGATAATTTATTGATTAATAATTTATTGATTAAAGAAAAAGTCTTGGTTGAGTCACTTTGTCGTCTGACGAATCTTCATTTCTACAAGGTATTTTCTAAAAAGAGAGGTTTGTAGTTGAGCAATTGAGGTTAGTAGAACACGTAAGATAACTTCTAGGTCTTTGGGACTTGAAGGTCTATACACCAGAAATTAGTTTCTATATTTAGTAAAAACAAGAACAGAAAACTGGCTGGGATAATTATATACAAGGAACTGAGAGTTTTTTCATGTTCACATTGTTTTGTTTTACCTTAGCAAGTCAATTTTGCAGTGGTTCTTTGTGATAATGCAAACAAATATAAATATAGAAATGACCAATGCAAAGAAATTGTTGAAAGTTAAAGCTTTCAGCCTTAATCAATGATTCAATGGTTGTCTTAAGTACATTCTCAGTTGTAATTCCCTTGGTGATGTATTTGTACAAGTAAATTCTCATTTTATTCCTATTAGTTGGAAACAGAAGATGGTTGCCATGGTGATACCATTCTGGAGGAACATTTTCTGCAGAGGCTCGGTGATATCGTAACAGATTGTGAGATCTGTCTGGAGAGTGACCTGATAGGACCAGACGGTGTCTCCATGGGAACCACATCACTTACTGACTGCCGGCATTGGTTTTGTGACGACTGTTGGCAGAACTATCTGAGAACTGCAATCAGTCACGGGCAAACCAGACTGACTTGTCCGGTGAGTATTCGATGATGTCATGCGTCTGCAAATCAAAGCTATGACAAACTTCTTACGAGCATTTCTTGCACAATATCTCAAAAGCATCTGTTTAGAGAGTGGAAGGTCAATGATATCACAGTAAAAAGTGATCCGAGTTCTTGCACCCTATATCGTTTCATTTACTGGCCTCTTTGCTACTTCATTGGTCTGTTGATAATGTGATTATAATAATGATATCATGATGATTATAATGATGATATGATAATGATTATGATAATGTTGATAATGTGATTATGATAATGATATGATTATGATGATGACATGATAACGATTATGATAATGTTGATAATTTTAATAATGATATGATAATGATAATGATTATGATAATGTGATTATCGCTAGCATATCCTGATATTCCGAGAAGGAAACTTGGGCCTCGATATCAAACTAGATAGTAATATCATTTGCTGTTGAGTTCATAGATACCACCTCAGAAGATATAAGAATGAGGTCAGATGAGGTCAGATGTCAAGAAGTGTTGACAGGCAATCGCCAAAACGTGGATTGTGCAGTAACGCAACACCCAAGTGCACCGTTACTTTTGTGGATCTAGATTTTTATGTTCTTTTTTTCTTCAATCAATGAGGTAACACTGGCCAGCTTCATACCTCATTCTTCTTGTAACCAAGTGCACAGTAACTTGTGGATCAAGGTTTATTTTTCTCTCTTTTTTTTCAATCAAAGGCATATAACTGCAAGTCACGGGTGGATGAGATAACACTGGCCAGCTTCGTACCCCATTCTTCCTTCCTACAATACAAGGAGCAGCAACTCGAGGTGCTCAGGGTGTCACAGAGGTTGGAACGATGCCCCAAGGAAGGGTGTGGCCATCTGCTACCGAGGGATACAGAGGGTGCAATACAGAGCAACACGGGCCTCTTCTGTGCCTGTGGAGGCGTGTGGTGTAGCAACTGTAAAGGAAAGGTACACTGGCCCTCGACCTGTGAACAAAATGAAAAGTACAAAGAGAAGCATAAAGATGGAGGTAAAGTTGAATGTGATTTTTCCATATATGGCATGGAACAGAGTATTATTGGGGAAAAAAATTGGTCGGGAAATTTCGAGATCTTTAAGACTCATAATGATACATAATTGAACGATAGGGAATCGACTAGGAAATTTGCTGCCGGCACCAGCAAAGGATTGGGTGGACAGAGTACACCACCAACTACGGGCTAGAAAGCTCAGGGCTGGTAGAGCACAGGGCTTGTAACTGTGAGGTCACTAGTTTGAAATCTATTCTAGTAGAACACCATTCATAAAGAGTGAAAACGAAAAAAATACAGAAAATATAGAAACGATAAAATAAAGTATAATAACTTCATTCCCTTTGAAAACAGCCACAAAATTTGTGATAGTAATTTCGATTTTCCTTCTTATTAAGTAGGTATAATATCAAGGTGACAAAGATTTATCTTGGAAACAAGTTAAACACAGCAGCAGGTGTATGTCATCCCCCCCACCGCAAACCTATACCTTCCACCATCGCAGCCCTTTTCTACTTTGCATCGTTACTTAAAATTTGTTGATTTCACTTTTGTCAACTTTTTTCCTCTAGTCGGAATTCTCAAGATGGGTAAGATTAAGCATATTAACGTCAAGAGGTGCCCCGCGTGTCAGTATCCAGTAACGAAGAACGGTGGTTGCGCCCACATGGTTTGCCGTTGCTCGTTTTCTTTCTGTTGGTCCTGCGGTAACGAATGGCTAAACCACACTTACAACTGTAGAAAAGAAAACACCATGTCTTCAACTGTGAGTAAAACTGCTGCCGTCAATAACGAAAGAGTTTGGAATATTACTCCTGATGGAATTTAAAGAAGTTAAGAAATGCAACAAACACAAAAAGCAATTCACATTTGAGACAATCACATTTGCGGGGGTGGGGGTTAGGTTTTCTTTAACCGGTGTGATGTTTGCTTGTACTCCAGGTGAAATCCAGGACTCATTACCGAAGTTCACTAGTACCTAATTTTTGTGCGAGAGGATCCTAAATGTCAATGAAACTTTTGAGATGTGTGCAGTGTGCATTTTACAGAGTTAAAAGTACACCATGCCATAGTCATGAATCGCATGGTTGGCAGTGGAACAGCATGTTTAGTTGTATTAGTATCTAGACTCTCTCTATCTCGGCTTACTATTCTTTAGAAGTACCATTTTTAAAGGAAAAACTGAGGCTACATGGTGGGAGTCTTTGTAACCCACCTGAGGTAACATGCAAACATCAGCTACAGCGCTACATGGTACATGAATAGATTGTTTATCTTAATATCTGTCACCTTCATGGTCCTTTAATTAACCAATCATATTTTCTGCTCCATATTCTACCTTTCATGTGTGACTTGATGGAGAATATTTTTTATTTTAATTTTTAATTTTAATTTTTTTTTTATTAACTTTATTTATTAATTTTTTTCCCCCTCCCTTCACCACTTGCAGCAAGTAGAACTTGTCGATGTCATCATTCCTAAAAGCAATTATGAAAGAGCAGTTTTCCATCGCAGCCGACATCACCGATCTGCCAACAGAGCCCGACAGATGCAAGCTAATAACCTTATTTCAAGACTGGTGAGAATATATAGATATAGATATATATGTTTATTCTATTTTTTATTCTGTATCATATTTGTCTTTGGTTTTTCTTGCCCTTTACTTTCTGATCTTGTTATTTGGCGGTGGCTTCCTGCTATTCGCTTGGTTGCTCCGTAAGTTAGAAAGCTTTAGCCTAATTTTGCATTAACCGAATCAAGTCTTTGACCTTTCTACCAGTTGCCATTTTGAGGGACGAGGAAAGGTTTTGTCATATTATTAGTTACGTAACGCTGCACTGGTTTATCATACCGAAGTGACAAACTTTTGGCAAATCAAGTAATAAGTTTGCATGGGCTATAGGTTATCGGCTATAATCTTCAGTAACAAATTACAAGTATCTCCTTAAAAATAAAATCAATCTTCTTTCCATGTATTTCGCAGCTTACAGCTGTACGAGGATCAGCAGAGGTAGCATGTCGACAGATTCCCTCACAAAGGGTCAAAGGTGATGCAGTGGTCCTCCCTGACACCAGTGCTGTAGGTTACCTCTCCCGGGTTCTTCAAGATGCTCAAAACTTTTGTAGCGAGGTGAGTTGAATATGAATGCCTGGAAGCAAAAATGAAAGAAGGATTAAAACACAATTTGTGGCAAGATGAGTTTATTTCAGTTGAGAGTTAACGGGGCCATAGCTAAATTAGCACTCACCTTATTTCTCACTTGTTCCTATAACCATCTGCTCTTTTTGTTTGTTTTCTTTCAGGTTGAGTTTGTACTGGAACATTTAGAAATTTATCTCACCAGTAGGAGTGTTCTCAATCTCGGCAAGAGACAATTGGTCAACGAAATCAAAGACAGGCTGTCCTACCTCTCTGACCAAATACATCGGGTATGTTTAAAAAACAATGACTGTTTTGAAATTGTCATGACAGTACCCATCTGTTTATATGAAGATGCTAAGACTCACCAGAAAGCAGTGACTCTTTCACTCATGCATGCCTTGTGGGAGGGGCAAGGGGGGGGGTTGAGCTAGCAGTCGACACCACCCATGACGACAATAGACCGATGAATCCAAGGAAAATATTGTCCCTCTCCCGCACCTCTTCCTTCCCTGGTTACATCAGGACTAGGTAGAATGAATGGAAAAATAAAAATACAGTCTTTTTTTGTAAGCATGTTTGGACCTTTTGATTATTGAAGGGGGGAGGATCATATGCATAAAGGCAATAAGTTATTGCAGGGCTGCCTACTCAATACAGTTAATAAAAAACTTTAAAAATTTTTTTTTTTTTAAACTCAACTTCTGAAATAAGTATACATTGGGGTTAGATTTGCATAAGTTGACATAGAATTTCAGTCAGTCTGGATATGGCAGAGTAAATTTTTGTCACAAATTTCCTGCTCAGCACTAAGAGGGGAAGATGTCGAATTGGGCACATTAAAGAAAAATTGCCGTGCAGGTTATTCTAGATAGAATCTTGAATTAAGTCAGGTATCACGTCAAATTCACGAAACAACTCTCCTTTTAGATCGTACACCGACCGTTTCAATCCTCGTGAGCAATAATATATAGAATAAATAAAGCATAACTAACAATTCTTTTCTTTGAAATAATTATGATGTAATCATATGTTACTATAAGAACACTCCCCCCAGATATTAATTTATTTATTTTTTGATCTAATCAGATCCTGGAGCAGAAGACTACCTTTGATGTCCTGACCGTCTCCAAACGACTCGACAATCTGACGACTTCTGGCAAGAACAATCTTCATCGATTGGTGGTTACACTAAAGTGAAATCAAGAATCGGACCAATGAAATATGACGGGCGGAAATGGTTGATTGAGAATGTTGGGACTCCTTGTGGAGTGGAAGGGAAGGTTCTAAAATGATTTCGTTAAAGATCAGGACTGTAGGAACAGGTGTCCATTGGTAGTGACATGGTAATGATCCAGTGTCCAGCTACAACCAAACAAGAAATAAAATGTTATGTTTTAATTTTGAAAGTGAATAATAAAGCATTACTTACATTATGGACACGCAGTGGGACAGTTTACGTGTTTTGGTGAATGTACTCCCACTAGAGTTGCTCCTTCACTTCTGGATGGCAAAATTTGTTTTAAAAATGACAATGTGGGATAACAGATTATTAAAACTATGAGTATTCAAACAGATGGAATCAGTAAGGCCAACACGAAAACAGGAGAATATAGCAAATAGATTGACCTCAGTCGGGGAGGGGGTCGGGGGGGGGGCACAGACATAAGTCAATGGTGTCCTGCATGTGATTCAGGGAACTGGTCAAATGGAAACCATTCTCCTTTGTGAAACCATTCTCCATAGGATGGAATGCAATCATTTACCATACAGATACTCTCAAAGACTTTCATTGATGTACTTAATATCAGCATAACGGCTGCAATGTTTGCTTTGTGGTATGAGTTATGAATATGCAAACTGCAAATATGTAAATGCTGCCCACGATTCATATAATATCGTAAACACGATATGTACCTCAGACGTGATCCGATTCATATTTATATTTTCAGGTTCATATTTATGAGTAAAATGTTTATCGTAAATGAAATCAAAAGGTAAAGAAAAATAAAAATTGTATAACAACAGAATAAAAGACCAAAGAGACAAAAAAGTTTTCAGTCATGCTCTTCTTGCTTCAAGTGTTTCAGCTTTTTACAAGAAATTTCCTAACAATGTATTTGAAAGACTAAAAAAAAAAAATAAGATACTAAGTAAGAAGAAATAGCTAAGAAGAACTCTAACTACCATTGCACATTGTCTACCCTACAGAATGGTGTGAGCTTTATAACTCTTTGATTTGAGGGAAACATGCAATTAATGACGTAACTTAAATACACACTGTTGTTACGTATACCAGTTACATAAATCGACCAGATTTGTTTTGATACCAGCAAAAAAAAAGTTGTGTATGATTCTCAGATATAGAATTGGGTTTTTTGGTAAAAATATTTCAACACAGCAGTAACAAAGTTAACATAAACAATGATGCTTTTCTTAATCCCACTAACGAAAGAGTATAAATTATAATGAAACTTGTCAATAAATTATTGAATTATTTTTGGGTTTAAGGAGCCTTTCAAATATGGCCTTTGTTGTCTACACAATGGGAACATTCCTGATGTCCTTCTTCCCCGACTATTGTGTGGAAACATAAAGATGGGTACAATATGGAAGCATGAATATCTTTATTATGCACAGAGAGAATTAACATCCAGTTGTCAGCATGGACTTAGACAGAGATAGGGGGTGTGGAATTCAGTAACATGGTTTTAGTAAGCAGGCATCCATAGGGGGGTGGGAGGGGGTGGGTTAGGAGGGAGGGAGGGTGAGAAAAACACCTGTTTTTGAGTGAGGATGCCTTACACTCATTCTCTGTTGCTTGAACTTGCTCTTAACAAATATTTCAGAATTAAAAACCAACATTACCTTCAAGAAAGAAGACAAAAGCAAGACAGTTTTGCATGAAGCATAGATAAGACTACATTCCGTGTGAGGTCAATACAAACTCTTGAAACGTGTGACATGCCCCTGTAAACTGGAATAATAAGTTTGTTTCACAGTACAAGATGAAATGTACAATGTTCACAAGAACATCGTGAAAAGCAGGCCTGCAAAGAGGTGGGTTAAATGGTGGGTGGGTAGGGGTTTACAGCCCCAGGGTGAACGAGGGGGGCCCAGGAAATCATGTCATAATTATGTGATAAGAGAATGCCGTGAGGCCATTCTAACTGAATTGATGGATTTTGAAAAATTGACCACAAAATTGGTGGACAAACCTAGCAAAGATACGATGTACACAAAGACAGATTGTGTGGTAAAATATGAGAGCTAGCACCATTTCATAGTAAATCAAGGGTTTACTACCTGCAGTTTCAAAAGATTCAGTAAAAGAGAATTGGATGTCTCCATCCTCTGTTATCTTTCTGCTTTGCTTTCCTGCCCAACAATTCCATTCCCATCCTGGCGGGTTTTATGATTGACTGAATGAGAAGTATCATATATATTCAAACATCGGATGTGCCCAAGTGTAAGATTAAGACCAAATAACTTGTACACGCACATGTGTCAAGCCATACAACACATGTTCCACCGAGACGAACAGTAATGAAACCAAATTTTCCAGAGTCAGACAAGCTGTTTTGTAGCAAACAAAGAAGATTAAAAAATAAATCTTAGATGTCATCTGCCAAACTTGAAAACCTTAACAGCGTTTTTATTCGACAAAAGTCTGTTTTAATGAGAGGGAATAATAGCTGTAGATTGGTATTGTTCTATGCAAAACTGCCGGAAAGAAATTGGGAGATTTTTAGTATTTTGATTTTGAGAGAGAGAGAGCTAATATGTTCAACCTCAGCCACTTAATTCTGTAAGGCACACATGTGCTTCATACAAGAACCAACCATCCAATTATGCCATAAACCAACAAAATAACAAATCCATCTTTTCTAGCCATTCCTAGAACCTGATAATTTTAGCACAAAAAATACAAAATACTACAGAGTAAAAACTAATAATATTAATACTAATAAAAAGAGCAGATTTCA
>KN883517.1:81107-91846 GCA_000934455.1 Apostichopus parvimensis | reverse complement strand
TCTAGCCCCAAAATGGTACAGTACAAACTTTTAATGATTTAAATCACATAATAACCAGAACAACCTCAGCAGAGGGAGTGATAAATGCCAAAGTAACCCCGGACTAGATACATCTGTCACAAAACTGTATTTAAAATTTACCGGATAAAAAAAATTGATTAAATTGATTAAAAGAATTGGGAGCCACCTTGGAACAAAAGCAATTGACACTATAGCTGTTAATGATGCAATACACGATCTGTGGTTGTAAATTTGACAATCAAAGCGAATAAACAAAACTTTCAAGAAGATTCTACTCCCAAAAATGCATGCACCCGAAAAAAAAAAAAATTACATCAAAATCTTAACTCTTTAACAAGTAGTTTTTAAAATATAAAAAAAAAACATTAAATCATAAAGAAAACGATCACTTTACATTTAAATATGAGTTGAATTTCAAATAATTATCAGAATTACCAATAGCTTTTAAATATAAATTTTATCCCAAAAGTCAAGAAACTTTCCATGGGAAAGATCAATGACAATGATATCGAACCATACCGTCTCTTTGGAACCCATTATTTATTATAACTTTTATTGCCAAAATATACCGTAAAGCTTAACATTTTAATTCTCTGTGAGTGTTTGAGAAATATTACTCTCCCCCCCCCCGACCCATAAAGAGTGGATTCTTCTTTCTGATGTCCAGTTTTCATAGTATGTAGATAGCCCTTCTCTAAACTTGACACTTGCTTCCATTGCAAGAAGGAAATTCTCATTTTATACTCACTTCTGATAGTAAGAGAGATCAAATTTATCAGAAGGTTGGATCATGTCTTAAACAAAATTTTAAAAAGATATTTGCTTTGTGTTTTAATTTTTACGAGACAAAAATATGAATGAATAAACATATGATAATAATTTGCAAACCTGTTGATCTTGCTATATAGGAGTTGATAGAACTTAAGTTGTGGGGAAAGGGAACAGGTGAAATTATTTGATGATGCTACCATGGAAACATCTAAAGGAAACGTTAAAGAAATGAACATATTATGGAAACCATCTGCTACCTCTGCTCGAAAAACACGAACGAAAAACAGAAAGGCACCAATTTTTTTTTACGTTGTTAAGTATGAAAATTTTCTTTGGAGGAAACACACACCCTTGACTTCTGTTAATGCATAACACACAGTACTCCTTTAAAGGTTTTTCTCTACAAAAAGCAACCTTACCACAACGCAAAGCTTGCCCCTTTTATTTCTAGTTGGTTATGCTCTTAAAAATTTTACAATTATAATACATCTATATACATTTTAGAATTCCCATTTACCAACCTATCAAGACCTCTCTTGAAAAAATTCCTAAAAATTTAACATTTCTTCTAGAGAGATTTTGTAGCTGCACAAAATTTCAATAGTTATTTTAGTTTCTCCTAAATATATACGATTTCAAGGAAGATGAAATCTTTGCTTCCTTTTTCCTTGTGTTCACTGTACAGCTTAAATACTTCATTGGTAGACATTGGTAGTACAAAGACACATATGTTATAACTGAAGGCCTTCGTACATGCACACACCAGCAATAATCAAAGTGGGGTAGGGTGAGGGGTGGGAGGGGAGGGGGAAGAAAACAGGCAACAGTTATCATTTAACAAATCAGTCTGTCAAATATGTTCTTTTCTGTTTTTGGCAAAGCTTTGAATTTAAACTGGACCTTTTAAATCTGTATCTTTTTTGACATTGACTTCAAACGAGAAAAAATAATTTTGGAGGTTAACTGTAATTTCGAAAGTAAAAAAAAGTTATTTCGAAAAGAACTGTCACAGAGTGGAGAGTAGTAGTAGAGTCAAATGTGAACAAATGCCGGGAGAAGATCTTTCAAATCTGTTCCTTTAACAAAACAAAACTTGACTTCTGATAATCCCAAGTATTCCACAGACATTGGAGTTTGTTAAATAAAGTTAAGAGTAAAATGTTATTACAGAGAGAGAATGATTTGAAGGTGGCTGTATTATCCTTGTTGAAAGGTGTTTTTTTTTTTCATTGCAACAATATGGTGTTGTCGATTAAGGACAACAACTGTTTGTACAGACTGACTCATTGAGCTATCAATTAGACTGACATTGAGTTGCTAAGCAAACAACATTCCATGCTTCCAAATGCACAATGTACCTGCCACTTCCAAGAAACACAAATACATTTTAACAGTTCAAGATTGATTACAATTTTCCTTCATGTATGACGTGCGAGTGTGAAGTGAATAAAGTGACAATTCAATGCCCCTTATACCCACAACATGATACAGGCTTGAATATTAGAGCCAATGAAAAACACACTTTCTTATTGGAATTCACCTACATATATCCCAAATTTCCAAATGTCTGTTGCAAATGTATTAGATTTGAAACCACATACATAAACCACCCAAACGTAAGCTGAAGAAGATTACTGAATGAACGAACTCTATTTTGCAGGCACTGGAAACCACGGAATATTTATTAAATAAGAAGTATAAAATGATAAATAAAATGATAAATAAAATGGACAAAAAAAACATGTAAACATGGGTGAATGGGAAGGAGAGCTGGGGGATGATTTGATCAAAATCTAATGATATGCCAATTTGTCCTCCGATAACCAAGAAAAATGGAATCTTTGAACACTTGAAAATCTTAAGAGAATATATGCATCAACTGCAGATAAACCGAAAAATAGCAACAAATTGGGCAGTTTGAGATACATTTTGGACCTCATTTTGACGAATGTAGCATATACTGAGTAATGCTTTTGTGTGGGATGCAATTTGGGGGGAGAAATGGGTATTTGATTCTGTTCATATCTTGAAAGTCAATGTGCTATCCCACTTTACATCAGAAATGCAATAAATAGGGAGGTTTGGGAGATGGGGGGGGTGGGGAAGAATATGAGAGATTAGTCACTCTGCGGAAAAATAGTTTCATGAAAATACAAGCACTGGAATATGAACACTTCTTGAAGATCTTTTGTGACAGATTTTTGTGCAAAATATTTCCCAATAAGCGAGTAGGCCTTGAGCAAAATGTACCTAAGACGATGAGAAAACAAAACGTTTTTGTGCAATGGATTCCTTTCCACCATATTCCAAATGTTATTTCTAACTCCAGGGTAAGTAACTATTTGATTGAAAATAAATATGAGAAGTGATATAAAAATGTTTGACCCGATTCACTATGTCCATGATGAATTGTAAGGTTAGGACTCGACAAATACGGTTGCCAACTCGCCAATGGCGACTAGAATTTGCGGCTGGCGAGCAAAAAATGCATTACGCTCGACATTTTGGCGAGTGGCTCATTCGCTCACTGCCTTTATACGATAAGCTTACTATTAACTTGCGAGCCAATCAACAAAGGCCTTTTGCCTAATGTTACACATCACAGTAGAATTATCAAGTGCACTGTTACAAGTAGGTCCTAATGAACAGCTCTGTTCACCAGCTCGAAACTAATTTCATACTAATCGATTAAATGATGCACGATAGGTGTAACCAAACTTGAAAACTACTACTTAAATAACTGCGTAACGACAACTCAAACAGGGGTAACGCATGAATATCATGTTTTAAACACTTTTGACGAAGCACAATTTAAATAGATCGTTTTTGCTGTAAACAACTAACAGTAACACTAAACTGCTATATCCTAAGTTAGGCCATACTATATAGGCTTATATCACACAAACACTTTGCGAGAAAAAATGGCGAGTAAATTTTACGTTTTGGCGCGTAGAATTTTAGACTCGGTCGCCAGTTGGCGAGTAGTTTTAAAAAAATTTGTCGAGGCATGGTAAGAGTACAATGTGTTAGGCTACTTTTCATCAGGGGATCAAAGTGAATGAGTTTCTAATGAAGGATAACAAGATCTGTGAGCAAATGTAAGGTCAGAGAAGTACTTTAAATAGTATAAAATATAAAACTTCACATATTAACCTTTACAACTAGATTTAAAAGACAAAATTCAATCATCTACCAGTAGGTGACAAACCTTTTCATTTTGAAATACGGGAGAAGAAAGGAAGGGATCAAAGTTGTTGCAAAACCAGTTGTGAGTTGGGGATATGGGGAGCACAAAAAATTCATGTTTCACCCTTTTTTTGGGGTGGGAGGGGGGAAGGGAACAAACCCCTTTCTGCCCTCCCTACCATTCCATTTCAAGTCAGCTCAATTATTCAAACCACATGTAGTCATATCGAACAACAAAATTTACTGCAGTAGCCTACCAATGTCAGGGGAATAAAGTTAAAATTGGTAACACGCTTGCAGACGCCCAATAACTTCAATTATAAAACAAGGGGTTACAAGGAATATTACAGAGGTTGGCTCTTAAAGATGATAACAATGTAGAGAACACAGCCTCAAAGCCTCAATGGCAAGCTTTCTTATTGATGGCCTGACTTAGACCACTGATGAAAAAAAAGGGGTACTACCCAAATAGAACTACACTCCAAGAACTGTTTAATTCTGTAGACACCCACCACTACAAATATACCAATACATCTGGGTCTTGTCAAAAGAACTGTCTGGTATGAGAACTTTGTACATTCTTTTTTGCAGTATTAAACATACCTACATCTCTACAGGAGGTACAGAAAGTCCCAAAACTGTCTCAGTTGCAGAAAAAACAAACGCTTACATGAAACATCGCCACTGTCACAACCCCATGCTCATTTAGCTGTAACAGTTAGAGGTGCAAACTTCCACAGCTTGAAAAGGTTCTAACAAACACATACTGAAGAAAATGAAAATAAATGACCGAATTAAAGTCAAGAATATTAAAGTTTGAAGTAGAACTGAAACTGATGTTTGGAAACAAATGTTGTAAAATAGCTGGTATCAAACCCCTCCACAGAACTTTTGTACAAATATAAACAACTCTATAAGCATGCATGCATAAGAAAGATATGTCATC
Organism: Apostichopus parvimensis; assembly: GCA_000934455.1. Lineage (NCBI taxonomy): Eukaryota > Metazoa > Echinodermata > Holothuroidea > Aspidochirotida > Stichopodidae > Apostichopus > Apostichopus parvimensis. Next base: position 86,922 of record KN883517.1, on the reverse strand, counting down.
ATAAATTAATCAACACAAAACTTTGGTTCTTTTCTGCTTAAGTATTTACAATATTATTGTGGTATTTTCTACCACATAGTTTGTACCAAGCACAAGTTAAAATCCCATTTCTTACCCCCCTCACCCCCACGCCCCTTTCCGATTATCTTACAAACAGTTACATATCTCCATGTCCTCTCCATATTTACCAAGAAGTTTCCCCCTTTTTAACTTTATATTGCTTTTTGTTTTCTTTCTTGCTCAACATGGTTGCTCTCCCTATTGTCTCTCTCTCTCTCTCTTTTCCTCTCCTCCTTTATTCTCACAGGAGTCACATTGTTCAGACTAAATACCTCTTTTACGTATGAAAATAAATCTATGCTTTGGTTCAAACAGATGAGGAGGAGGCGGATGATGAGGAGGGGTACACACACTCACTCTACTCGACCGCCATCGCCTCCGACTCATTCACCATGTCCTCTTGGCTATTGTGATATTTACTCCGCAGCCTGGCGGCCTCGCTCTCGTGTACCCCCTCGATGTCGCCATTCATGTCCGGATGGCGATACCGGACCGCGGTCTCGGAGGAGGCGGTCTTATGGCGGTATTGTAATTGTTCCTCGTACTCGTCTGCCATCATGTGGCCGTTATGCCGGACATCCTGACGGTGGTAGACTTCGTCATCTTCTTCCTCTTCCTCCTCCGGGAGGTTGCCGTTGGTTTGACTGGGGTAGTCCCCGTCATCAGACTGGTGACGAAAGTGGCTCACTTTCTTTGGTGTATCAGCTATTTGGCAATCAAGCGAGTCCTTGTAGTGTACTATATCCTGATGGAGGGAAGCCGGGGGTATGAAAGCGTCCTCTGACGGCGCCAGCCTCATGCAGAGTTTCACCTGGGTCGGACGTTCCATCCTGTGGCAAAGGAGGGGAGAATATACCTTTAAGTCACATTTCTGCATCCTGCATCACTATGACACAAAGGCATAAATGATGCAAAAAAAAAGGGTTGGAGCAAATTGGGTACATTTTTTTTGAATGACAGAAAGCACAAATCAGATTTCATTTAACACTTTAATGTGTTGGGCAACTTAACCTGCTTTTAGAAGATGCTTGAGAGAGAAGGAGTATTTCAAATATACTGAAAGAATTTTCTGGCAGTTGATGTTGATATTTGGCTAAATTACCAACAGATATTTGTATCTAAGGCAAAAACCAGATCCTCATAGCAATTTCTATTGTGAAGATATAAATTTCTCAAAATTTTGTGATACTTCTGATTATTGCATCTGGCAACAGTAGAATGGATAATATAATCAGGGCACTTGAGGTAAAAATGTCTTCTTTTTCTTCTTTATCACATGTCAATTTTTTCTCTAGAAGAAAGAAATATTGCTACCAAAAGATACATTTTGATGAAATTATAGAGAAACTTTGAAAGCTGAGCAACATTTCTAAAATTTATCAGGTTTCAAGGATAAATGAACAACAAGATTATAATTGCCTAAGTAAAGCTTTTGAAGAGCAGTTGCCCAGATGACATCACAGACCCCCTTACTGTGACCTGGAAAAATACATATCCACACCCTAAACTGATAGTTTTGAGAGTTTTACATGAGTCATCACTACTAGCACAAAAGTGTCTAATAACTTTATCTGATAAATATTAGCAATAAATGTTGGCAGAGCAACACTTTTTACTTCAAGTTCTACTTCAATATATGCTGCATAATAATGCATAATCAACATAATAGTTGGTACATGAATATTCCAAAAAACTTTTAACTCCGTTCCCAACCTTATTTAAAAAAAGTTGGAATCCTATCCAATTCGAGATCAACACCACAGAGTGAAACATATAAAGCAAATCAAGATTTTTTTTTGTGTCAATGTGCAACTATGACATTACACCCATTTGCTTCAAGTTCATTTCTTGGTAAAAGAATAAAGATTTCAATATTCACATTTCACCAGAATGCTTTAATTATCATGTTCTCCTTTAATCTATCGAAACAGAAAATAGCATTCCTTCGAACTGATCTCTAAGTCCATAACAGTGACTTACATATCTTCTCCATCTTCCTTCCGTTCTTCGGCCTCCCTCCCTTCTACTGGACCTTCTTCTTCGTTTGGGTCCTGTGGTCCATCCTCCATTCTGGCCCCAGCTGGGGTAGGTGAAGGTGGAGGAGGGTGATCCACATCCCCATTGACCTCTTCCCTGGGATGGACTCCCTCTCGTGGCTCATCTCCTACCACACTATTGATGCTGTGGTGCTCTGGCCTAGCCTCCAAGTTCATGGGTAAGCACTGCCCTTCCATCACACCGTCTTGGCTTGGTCTCGATTGCGGAAGGCAGGATACCTTGTCCGGATATAAGGAACGGGGTGATCCTGTAAAGCTGTCAGACTCTTTGGGCATAGGGAAGACCCCATGTAAGTTTGCCATAGAAGTAATAGACTGGGAGAGAATGAAGAGAGAGTAAAGAACTTCAAGAAAAGAGGTTGTTGTGTTCAAAGTACAATTTAGATAACAAACATCAAAGTATGGCAGCCATGCTAATATTGGTGTGAAGTAGTGCTGCACATGTAACACTGGCTGTGTTTCCAACATCACACCTCAAAAATTAGTCATTAAAAACCCTGACAGCAACAGGGAAAGGGTTTGTCTAGAAAACCCTAATGCTTTTCTACTTCTTAACAAATCCTTCAACCCCCGCTTAATCCCCAGCGCCCTCCCCCCCCCAAGAAAAAAAACCATATATATATATTCCCAATCTTCACATATCATCTTGACATTACATTGGTAATGACTTAAATGCAAAAATGGAAGAGTTGAACTGGTTCCGAAAAGACTTGTTGCTTAGAGACATTTTATCATCAACTGTCCCACAAACACATCCCCCCTTTACCCCCAGCCCCACATTCCCTTTCTCTCAATGACTTCCAATGACATCCACTTACTGGCATCTCCAAATTCAGCGGCTCATCACCCATCATCGATGGATGGTTCTTGTTGACTGGAGTAGTTGGGGTGTTCGGAGTACTCGGGGGCGTGGTCAAACTGAAACAGAAACAAGGAGGAGGGAGAAAGTGATTTAACAGGGAAGAAATTCAGTATTTATGATCCATGATCTCTGCCACAATAAACGACTTTTCCGCTGTCTTCCAAGTACAGCTTAATGACAAGATGATCGGGATAATTCACTAAATGAGGAATTTCACATTGCAGAGTCATAAATCCTTGGAATTCTTTGACGGTTAATCCGTAAGACTGAAAAGACCTGTCACTCTATATGAAGTCACATCAAAGACGATCATAGCAAATATGCAAATAGTGCAGCAAATGTGGGACACTATACAGCTGAATGTACCCTCTGTTAGCGGTACTGGTTCTCCAGGTATTCACATACATAAGAGTACTGGATTTAAACAGTGATGCCGTGACAGATGTAAGCTTTATAAACACAAAGCCTTTCCTTAGTCACTATCCCTGAAAATATTAATTATCAACCCCTACCCCCCCCAACACCCTGTCCCCACCCTCTCCCTTGCCAGGGCAAATTCTTAATGGCTGACGGGTTGTCCGAGACGACAAAATTTCTGTTCGGACAACCAAAGTCAGCTTTGGAGGTCGCCTGACATGTGACTAGTTGTTTACGTGAAACTCAGATCGCATTGTAAAGTATTAAAATACCTCCAAACAGATAAAATCTTCAATTTGGTTATCACCCTAAGAGTTGATCTATTCACCAAACTTACACATCTCTCCTACACTGTACATATTGGTCATTGTTATTTTGCTACAGTTTTTTGTTTGGACAGCAAAATTTGATGTGCGGACAACCAAAAAGTAAGGCCTGGGTTTGTCCCAGGGACAACCATTGAAAGCCCTAAAAACTTTGCCGCGCACACTATAAGATATGCAGGTCAATTATTCTCAATCTAAAATGAAACAACGATTCATGAAGCATTTAACTGAAAAAAGAAAAGTTTTTCTTATGAAATTCCAATGAAAATATTATTATTATTATTAATATTATTATTATTGTTATTACTATTATTATTATTATGATTATTCTAATTATTTTATTATAATTATTATTATTCCCCCCTTTTTTTTTTGTATATTAGCAAAGTCATCTTGACGAGATAGGTTACGGTGAATGGATGTTGATCATGTTGTTATTTCCTGCTTCAGAAAAGTGTAACAAACCTGTTTTTATGTCCATTATTTCCTGTTATCAAGTTGAAGTACTGTTCCATAGAAATAGGTTTTGTCCTAAAAATCTCCTATCATAACTCTCATGTATCAATCTTCAACGTAAGGTTCATCGCTCAAAAAAACAAATTAAATGCGCAAATTATTAACATAACCCATTCTTTTGTCAGTCGCGTAAACTTGTTGTTTCAACATGTTTGCACTCTCTAGTTTACATGAACTTTTAGAGTGCTACTTATGCTTACAACCCAATGCACCCATGTGCCATAAAAAAAAAATGTTTTGTTCTATAACAATATATATAGACAAAAGGCAGAAAGAAAGACAAAAATGACATATTAAAAAGGCATCTTTTCAAATAACCTCTCATAAAAGCTATCATTATTAAATCAGAGCTTGCTTATATTTTCTCACTCAAATTTCATGGAGTACTTTCCAAGGCCAATTATTTCACTCAGTACCACAGTTAAAAAAAAAAATGCTAAAACTTTCTTTTTTTTAATATGTTCCCCATTTTTTATCATTTTATTTGATTTATTGTATCTTTTCTTTTGTAGGACAAGGTCTTTACGCCACAGGATATAAAATGATGAGGAACTACGACCTTGACAACCAAATGCGGGCTGAAGTTTTAAGGCAAAAAAAGTGGGTGGAGGGAAATACCTTTCAAATAAGTAGTAGGGTAATGGTATTACCAGATAACACATTTATAATACATTTTAATATATGATATATATTTTAATATATGATATATATTTTTGATGAGCAATTGCATATCTGTACCATTGCCTATTATTTTTTCCATTTTTGTCAACACGAAAGATTTGATTCTATTCTCTATCTCTCCCTCTCTCTCTGCTACATTTTCTGTATTTTTCTTAGATTTAATATTCTTTGTTGTTTATGGGACAGATTCAACCTTGGATAGACTGATTTTAAAACTTCACATCAGGATATTAATAATTAGAAAGAAGAGCTCTCTTTGACATATTTACTATTATACTATTACTGGATAATCTTTCAGTCCTTGCTCAACTACATAGGTTTAAATAATATCACCAAAAATGGGTTTCAAAAATATCACCGAAAGAGAAGGAAAAAACGATTGCAAAGTTCCGAGTTGAAACATTTCTCTTTTATGAGTCATGTTTGATAACAATGTCATTTTACAAATTAAGTATGTACAGCACAGTTACTGCACATGCTGTTTTTCTTTTTTTAAATATTTTAGTTTTATTATTATTATTATTATATTTATTTATTTATGTAGATATTGTATACAAGAGCTAAGTTTAATAGTTAACAAACTATTAGAACCAAGATTAATACTAGCCAGAGTGTCAATTTATAGGGAACTCCAGATCGAACACACAATTATACGAGTTCTTGATGTCACTGATAAAATTATAAATTCATTGATTGTTGTGACCTTTTTGGTTTGCAGATTCTGCTGAAAATGGTGATTAGCTGACTATCAAATCTGTTATTTCAGATATGGGGCTGTTGTGAAAACAGGTTAGAATAATAAAGTGTCATCAAATGCAGTGGGTCCACAAACGTTTAGGCCCACAAGCCCCTCAGAATCGATGCGCAGGATGCATCTAAGCTTGACATGGACTATG